>CAUPSL010000108.1:182500-388043 GCA_963514005.1 Raja brachyura
ACTCTCTCACACTCTCTCACACTCTCTCACACTCACACACTCTCTCACACACTCTCACACACTCTCTCACACTCTCACACTCACACTCTCTCACACACTCTCAAACACACTTTCACACACACTCACACACACTCGCACACACACTCTCACACTCTCACACACTCTCTCACACTCTCACACACTCTCACACACTCTCACACACTCTGTCACACACACTCACACACACTCACACACTCTAACACACTCTCACACACTCTCACACACTCTCACACCCTCTCTCACACACTCTCACACTCTCTCTCACACCCTCTCTCACACCCTCTCTCGCACCCTCTCTCACACTCTCTCACACTCTCTCTCACACTCTCTCTCACACACTCTCACACACACTATCACACTCTCTCACACACACTCTCACACTCTCTCACTCACACTCTCACACACTCACTCTCACACTCTCACTCTCACACTCTCACACGCTCTCACACACTCTCACACACTCTCCCTCACACTCACACACTCTCACATTCTCACACTCTCACACACACTCACACACACACATGCTCACACACTCTCACACTCTCTCTCACACACTCTCACACACACACACACTCTCACACTCTCTCTCACACCCTCTCACACACACTCACTCTCACACACTCTCTCATACTCTCTCACACTCTCACACTCTCTCTCACACACTCTCACACACTCTCACACTCTCTCACACTCTCACACACTCTCTCACACTCTCTCACACTCTCTCACACTCTCACACTCTCTCACACTCTCTCGCACTCTCTCACACTCTCTCACACTCTCTCACACTCTCTCACACTCTCTCACTCTCTCTCACACTCTCTATCATACTCTCACACGCTCTCAAACAACTCTCTCTCACACTCTCTCTCACACACTCTCTCACACTCTCTCACACTCTCTCACACTCTCACACACTCTCTCTCTCACACTCTCTCTCACTCTCACACACAACTCTCTCTCACACTCTCTCTCACACTCTCTCACACACACTCACACACACTCACACACACTCTCACACACTCTCACACACACACTCACACTCTTTCTCACACCCTCTCACACACACTCTCACACACTCTCACACACACTCGCACACACACATGCTCACACACTCTCACACTCTCACACTATGTCACACTCACACCCTCTCTCACACCCTCTCTCACATTTTCTCACACTCTCTCACACTCTCTCTCACACACTCTCACACACACTATCACACTCTCTCACACACACTCTCTCACACTCTCTCACACACACTCTCACACACTCACTCTCTCACTCTCACTCTCACACTCTCACACGCTCTCACACACTCTTTCACACACTCTCCCTCACACTCACACACTCTTACATTCTCACACTCTCACACACACTCTCACACACTCTCACACACACTCACACACACTCTCACACACACTCGTGCACACACACTCTCACACCCTCTCACACACTCACACACTCTCACACACTCTCACACACTCTCACACACTCTCACACACTCTCACACACTCTCACACACACTCTCACACTCTCTCACACTCTCACACAATCTCACACTCTCTTTCACACTCTCTCTCACACACACTCTCACACTCTCTCTCACACTCTCTCACACTCTCTCACACACTCTCACACTCTCTCTCACACTCTCTCTCACACACACTCTCACACTCTCTCTCACACTCTCTCTCACACTCTCTCTCACACTCTCTCACACACACTCACACACACTCACACACACTCTCACACTCTCACACACACACACTCTCACACTCTCTCTCACACCCTCTCACACACACTCTCACAGACTCTCACACACACTCGCACACACACATGCTCACATGCTCACACACTCTCACACTCTCTCTCACACACTCTCACACACTCTCACACACACTCTCTCACACTCTCTCACACTCTCTCACACTCTCTCTCACACACTCTCACACTCTCTCTCACACTCTCTCACACTCTCTCACACTCTCACACACTCTCTCACACTCTCTCACACTCTCTCACTCTCTCTCACACTCTCTCTCATACTCTCACACACTCTCAAACAACTCTCTCTCACACTCTCTCTCACACTCTCTCTCACACTCTCACACACTCACACACTCTCACACACTCACACACACTCACGCACTCTCACACACTCTCACACTCTCTCACACTCTCTCACACACTCTCTCTCTCACACTCACACTCTCTCACACTCTCACACACTCTCTCTCTCACACTCTCTCACACACTCTCACACACTCTCACACTCTCTCACACTCTCTCACACTCTCTCACACTCACACGCTCTCTCACACACTCTCACACACTCTCTCACACACTCTCACACACACTTTCACACACACTCACACACACTCGCACACACACTCTCACACTCTCTCACACACTCTCACACTCTCTCTCTCATACTCTCACACACTCTCACACAATCTCACACACACTCACACACTCTCACACACACACTCTCACACTCTCACACACTCTCACACACTCTCACACACTCTCACACACTCTCCCACACTCTCACACACTCTCACACACTCTCACATTATCACACACTCTCTCACACACTCTCTCACACACACTCTCACTCTCACACTCACTCTCACATGCTCTCTCACACTCTCTCTCACACTCTCTCTCACACTCTCTCACACACTCTCACACACTCTCTCTCACACACTCTCACACACTCTCTCTCACACTCTCTCACACTCTCTCACACTCTCACACTCTCACACACTCTCACACACACTCACACACTCTCACACACTCTCTCACACTCTCACACACTCTCACACACTCTCACACACTCTCAACCACTCTCACACACACTCTCACACACTCTCGCACACACTCTCGCACACACTCTCACACACTCTCACACACACTCTCACACACTCTCTCTCACACTCTCTCTCTCACACTCTCTCTCACACTCTCTCTCACACACTCTCACACACACTCTCACACACTCTCACACTCTCACACTCTCTCACACTCTCTCACACTCACACACTCTCTCTCACACTCTCTCACACTCTCTCACACTCTCACACTCTCACACACTCTCACACACTCTCTCGCACACTCTCACACTCTCTCACACTCTCTCACACTCTCTCACACACTCCCACACTCTCTCTCACACTCTCTCTCACACACACTCTCACACCCTCTCTCACACTCTCTCACACACTCACACACACACTCACACACTCTCACACTCTCTCTCACACTCTCTCACACACTCTCACACACACTCTCACACACACTCTCACTCACTCTCACACACACTCGCACACACACGCTCACACACTCTCACGCTCTCTCTCACACACTCTCACACACTCTCACACACTCTCACACACACTCTCTTACACTCTCACACTCTCACACACTCTCTCTCTCACACTCTCTCACACTCACTCTCACACACTCTCACACACTCTCTCACACTCTCTCACACTCTCACACACTCTCGCTCTCACATTCTCACACTCTCTTACACTCTCACACACTCTCTCTCACACACTCTCACACACTCTCACACTCTCTCACACTCTCTCACACTCTCTCACACTCTCTCACACTCTCTCACACTCACACACTCTCTCACACACTCTCACACACTCTCTCACACTCTCACACTCACACTCTCTCACACACTCTCACACACACTCTCACACTCTCTCACACACTCTCACTCTCATACTCTCACACACTCTCACACAATCTCACACACACTCACACACTCTCACACACACACTCTCACACTCTCACACACTCTCTCACACTCTCTCACACACTCTCACACACACTCTCACACACTCTCTCACACACACTCACACACACTCACACACTCTCACACACTCTCACACACTCTCACACACTCTCACACACTCTCCCACACTCTCACACACTCTCACACAATCTCACATTATCACACACTCTCTCACACACTCTCTCACACACACTCTCACTCTCACACTCACTCTCACATGCTCTCTCACACTCTCTCTCACACTCTCTCTCACACTCTCTCACACACTCTCACACACTCTCACACACTCTCACACACTCTCACACACTCTCTCACACTCTCACACACTCTCACACACTCTCTCACACACTCTCACACACACTCTCACAATCTCTCTCACTCTCTCTCACACACTCTCACACACTCTCACACACTCTCACACATTATTGAGCACGCTACTGTAAAAAGAAAATGTATATACAGTATTGACACAGATGTTAAATGCAAATTGCCTGTGGTATAAGTGAAAATTCCTGTATATATACTTCTGTAAATAGTTTTCAATATTCCTTGTTTATAATTTGTTTTTTAGAAAATAGCTATTATAAATGAATTTCAGTGCATCAATTTGTTTTTTGAAATAAAGTTTTGTGAAATTTAAGGCACTAGGCTTTGGCGGCTGTTATTTTTCTGCTGTGACCATAACCGCTGCTCTCTGCATGTTGTTTATTTGTTGTTCTGAGTTTGTTTCCATGGTATGGATTAGGTATTGGCAGTACTGCCATCTCTTACACATCACAGATCCAAGCACAAGCCTGATTTCCCAATAAGCTGTTCACACACTATTTATGATAACTCCCTTCAATAACATTATGGAGATAGACACAAAGTGCTGGAGTAATTCTGTGGGCCAGGCAGCACATCTGGAGAAAAACAATGGGTGATTATTTTGTTTTGTTTACAGATACATCATGGACACCGGCCCCTTCAGCCCACCGAGTCCATGCCGATCAGCGATCCCCACACACTAACGCTATCCTACACACACTTACTTACTTAGACTTAGTTCCTCCCACACTGTTGAGTGCATTGGGCAGCAAGCTGTGGCCATTCTGTTCAGTTATGTGTGACGTCTTCCACCCTCGATAGGTTAGCGTCCAGGGCTTCCAAATCCTACCGGAATGTTCGCCTCCATGTGAGTTTTGGTCGGCCTCTTTTCCTTCTTCCGTCAGCTTGCCATGTCATTGCTATCTTAGCTGCACGTTCTGGTGACATTCTGAGTACATGTCCTGCAGATTTCATCCTGCATCCCTCTATGTCCAGGCTGAGAGGCTTTGTTGCAGTTTCCCGGTAGATCTCCTCGTTTGTAATGTGGTCTCTGTAGCTAGTCTTCAGGATCCTCCTCAAGCAGCATTGTTGGAATGCATCCAATTTATTTTTATCACCACATTGATTGTCCATGTCTCACGGGCACAGAGGGCTGTAGGGAGGATGCGGACTGGAAGAGTTTGACTTTTAGCATCTTGGATATCCCACCACGAGACCATATTGGCTGCATTCGTCTCAAGACTGATGCAGCTTTATCAATTTGGGCTATTTTATAATTTTTACCGAAGCCAATTATAACCCTAGCGTCTTTGGCGTGTGGGAGGAAACCAGAGCACCTGGAGAAATCCCACGAAGCTCACGGGGAGAACGTAAAACTCCATACAGACAGCACTCATAGTGTGGATCGAACCTGGGTCTCTGACGCTGTAAGGCAGCGGCTCTACCGCGGGTGACGTTTCGGGTTGGGACTCTCCTTCAGACTGAAAATAGAAGGGAGGGAACTGGAGGTAACATTGACTAGAAACATAGAAAATATGTGCAGGAGTAGGCCATTCCACCCTTTGAGCCAGCACCGACGTTTAATATGATCATGGGTTACACAAAAAGCTGGAGAAACTCAGCAGGTGCAGCAGCATCTAAGGAGCGAAGGAGATAGGCGACGTTTCGGGTCGAGACCCTTCTTCAGACTGACGGGGTCATGGCTGATTGTCCAGAATTAGTACCCTGTTCATGCTTTTTCCCCATATCCCTTGATTCCGTTAGCCCAAAGAGCGAAATCTAACTCTCTTGAACACACGGACCAGTATAGAACAAATCAGGGCCGGCAACAGATGACCAAGGAAGGGTGGAGCCCACAATGGCCCATTGTTGGCTGGGGAAGAGGTGATCATGAAGCGATACATTTAACATTATTTCTGCCCCAAAACATTGCCTATCCATGTTCTCCAGAGATACTGTCCCACTCAGATATTCTGTGTAGACCAGCATCTGCAGTGGAGCAGTCTGAAGAAGGGTCCCGACCCAAAACATCACCATTCCTTCTATCCAGAGATGTTGTCTGACCTGCTGAGTTACTCCAGCATTTTATGTCCAGCATCAGCAGTTCTTTGTTTTCATATTCTCCCTTCTACCCATTCCTCCCCCACTCCCAATTCCTCCGTCTACGCCGCATCTGCACCCAGGTTGAGGTGTTCCAGACCAGGGCATCGGAGATGTCCTCGTTCTTTAGGGAACGGGGGTTCCCCTCTTTGATTATTGATGAGGCTCTCATCAGGGTCTCCTCTATATCCCACAGCTCTGCTCTCACTTCCCATCCCCTACTCGTAACAAGGACAGAATCCCCCTTGTCCTCACCTTCCACCCTACCAGGCGTCGCATCTGTGCCCCCATCTTCACCTCCTTTCCCCATTTTGTACCGACATTTGATACAGTAACATTTAAAAGACGTAGGAAGGGACTACAGATGCTGGTTTACATCGAAGATAGACACAAAAAACAGCGGGTCAGACAACAACTCTGGAGAAAAAGAATAGGTGACATTTTGGGACCAGACCCATCTTCGGACTCAAGTCTGTCGCTATCTGTAAAACATCTGTCATGTTTCAAAGGTAGACTTCCAAAATATATTGGACATTTGGGCACAATTCCAGAAAGTGTAGTTCAGAGGTACAGTGCAGAAACAGGCCCTTCAGCCCACTGAGTCCGTGCCGACCAGCGATCACACGCACACTAATACTAGCCCACAGACTAGGGACAATTTAACATTTTACCGAAGCCAATTTAGCTACAAACTTGTACGTCTTTGGACAGTGGGAGGAAACCAGAGGCCCCAGAGAAAACTCACTCAGTCACGGGCCGAACGTACAAACTCCGTACCAACAGGACCCGTAGTCAGAATCAAACCTGGGTCTCTGGCGCTGTGAGGCAGCAACTCTACCGCTGTGCCATCCCTGAATGTATCCAACTGTAAATCCTTGGTGTTGTACCTGAATGAGCTTTCCAATTACACAGAGTGGCGTTCTCTGTTGCAGGATTCTCAGTAGGATTTGCATTCGAGTGCAAGGATTTCTGGCTGCCCATTGCTATGAATTCAGCTGTTTTCCTTGCTGGTTCTGGTTAGACAGATGTTTCCCATGAATAGTCTAATGACCCAAATAAATTGGAGACGTGAGATTCACAACAAGTCCACAAATCAGTTTAGCGTTTTGATTAATATGTTCTTTTAAACATGATTAGTCGTGGAATGTGCAATCTCATGTAAGGTCTGTAAACTCTTGGTATATTGTGATCTAATTATGCTTCTAAACTGCCAGCCAAACAGTGTTTAATCCCGATGAACACTGAAATGTTCAAAAGATGCTGATGCAAAACGTTGCAAAAGTCATGCTGCATACCTTTTTATTTTGCTTCTAGAGATATAGCATGGAAACGGGCCCTTCGGCCCACCGAGTCCATGCCATCCACCAATCACCTGTATACTAGTACTATCCTACACATGAGGGCCAATTTACAGAAGCCAATAATCTGCTCATCTTTGGATGCCCATTCGAGTGACTTTGCCTGCCCATTCCTTCCACAGATGCTGCCTGGCCTGCTGAGTTACTCCAGCACTTTGTGTTTTGCTCAAGATTCCAACATCAGCATTCCCTGTGTTCCCATTCTATTATCGCTTGGTTCTCAGATACATTAAAACTTTATGACTTTGGAGATTACTCCACCTTATTTTCTCTTACATCTTCAAGATTTGCAAAGCCAAATAATTAGTTTAGTTGAGTGAAACAGCGTGGACACAGGTCCTTTGGCCCACCGAGTCCGCGCCGGCCAATGATCATCCTACACACTAGGGACAATGTACAGAAGACAATTAATCTGCAAACCCGCATGTCTTTGGGATGTGGGAGGAAACCGGAGCACCCGGAGAAATCCCACGCGGTTGTGAGAAAAGGGGTTAACAGACATGGTTGATTTAAACTAGGAATAGAAAAATATAGCTTAGAAAGAAATAAGGTTTCAACAAAGCCAGACTGTTATTGGGATGAAAAGTAATGACAGATAGAACAGAGAGAACTTTGAGATAAAAAGTAGCAAACAGATAGAAACTTCAGTATAAGCCTTTGACGTCAGGAGATGTTCCGAGACATTCCTGGACTTTCTCGTGAGAATGTGGGCTTTATGTTATAATTAAAAAGAGGCAAAATGGTGAGAAAAGAGGGGGTGGCTATAATGTAATGAAATGTATAAAGAAAGCTCTACTGTCCAACCATGCTTCCTCCGAACTAACTGAATAACTACAAGCTTCTCACAAGAATCCCAGCAGCAAACACGCCTCACACCCACATAATTACAGGCACACAACATTCAAATATGCACGTTCTGGTGACATTCTTAGTACATGTCCTGCAGATTTCATCCTGCATCCCTCCATGTCCAGGCTGAGAGGCTTTGTTGCAGTTTCCCGGTAGATCTCCTAGTTTGTGATGTGGTCTCTGTAGCTAGTCTTCAGGATCCTCCTCAAGCATGTTGTTGGAATGCATCCAATTTATTTTTATCACCACATTGATTTTCCATGTCTCACGGGCACAGAGGGCTGTAGGAACGATGCGGACTGGAAGAGTTTGACTTTTAGCATCTTGGATATCCCACCACGAGACCATATTGGCTGCATTCGCCTCAAGACTGATGCAGCTTTATCAATTTGGGCTATTTTATAATTTTTACCAAAGCCAATTATAACCCTAGCGTCTTTGGCGTGTGGGAGGAAACCAGAGCACCTGGAGAATTCCCACGAAGCTCACGGGGAGAACGTAAAACTCCATACAGACAGCACTCATAGTGTGGATCGAACCTGGGTCTCTGGCGCTGTAAGGCAGCAGATCTACCGCGGGTGACGTTTCGGGTCGAGACTCTCCTTCAGACTGAAAATAGAAGGGAGGGAACTGGGGGTAACATTGACTAGAAACATAGAAAATAGGTGCAGGAGTAGGCCATTCGACCCTTTGAGCCAGCACCGACATTTAATATGATCATGGCTGATTGTCCAGAATCAGTACCCTGTTCCTGCTTTTTCCCCATATCCCTTGATTCCATTAGCCCTGAGAGCTAAATCTAACTCTCTTGAACACACAGACCAGTATAGAACAAATCAGGGCCACAACAGATGACCAAGGAAGGGTGGAGCCCACAATGGCCCATTGTTGGCTGGGGAAGAGGTGATCATGAAGATATACATTTAACATTATTTCTGACCCAAAACATTGCCTATCCATGTTCTCCAGAGATACTGTCCCACTCAGATATTCTGTGTAGATCAGCATCTGCAGTGGAGCAGTCTGAAGAAGGGTCCCGACCCAAAACATCACCATTCCTTCTATCCAGAGATGTTGTCTGACCTGCTGAGTTACTCCAGCATTTTATGTCCAGCATCAGCAGTTCTTTGTTTTCATATTCCCCCTTCTACCCATTCCTCCCCCACTCCCAATTCCCCCGTCTACGCCGCATCTGCACCCAGGTTGAGGTGTTCCAGACCAGGGCATCGGAGATGTCCTCGTTCTTTAGGGAACGGGGGTTCCCCTCTTTAATTATAGATGAGCCTCTCATCAGGGTCTCCTCTATATACCACAGCTCTGCTCTCACTCCCCATCCCTTACTCGTAACAAGGACAGAATCCCCCTTGTCCTCACCTTCCACCCTACCAGGCGTCGCATCTGTGCCCCCATCTTCACCTCCTTTCCCTATTTTGTACCGACATTTGATACAGTAACATTTAAAAGCCAACGACTTCCGGTGGCGCCATGTTCTAGGAGAGAACAGCGTCAGACCAGCTCTTAAAAAATCTGAAAAAAAAACGGGGTTAGAGGAGGCTGCTAACGTTACTTACCGTAGGAGATCGATTTTAAACGGCTCCGGGTGCGATTGTAAGCTGCGTGACGTCATCAGGCGCGCGACTTTAGCGACTCCGGTAAGAAATTTAAAATGAATCCCTCCTCCCCCACACAGTCGAAGAAAAGCTCCAGAAGGGAGGTAGGCCCCACCAAAGCTTCAGGCTCAGGACTGGCTGCCTCCCAAGAAGAGATTTCACAAAGAAAAGCTGAAATGGAAGAACTTAAAAAGTCTCTGCTGGCTGATATGAGGAAAATGCTGAAGGAAACACAAACAGAAACACAAAAAGAAGTGAAGAAAGATTATAAAGAAATTAAGGATGAAATGAAGGCCTTAAAAACGGATATTCGAAAAATTAAAGAAGAATTAGCAAAAGAAGTTAAAGAAATGGTAAAAAGCATGCTGAATGAATGGAAAACAGACGTGGAGGAGGAGATACATACTCAACTGATCGAGGTAACTGATAAGATTGCTGGGATGGAGCGAATGATGGAAGAGATGATGGATGCGAAAATAGAGGCGAGGTTAAGCCCTATGTCAACTGTACTGGATCAACAAAATGATGCGATTAAAGAACTAACTGATGTTGCTCTAAAAACTGCGAGGGAGAATGAGAAGATAAACGAAGAGAACAAACGCCTCTCTGAATTATTACGTAAAATAAATGAGAAATGTATTGATTTGGAGGGGCGGCAAAGACGTAAGAATTTGCGCATAGTAGGTCTGCCTGAGGGACGCGAAGGAAACCATGACCCACGTAAATTCTTTGCAAAACTCCTAAAGGACATTTTGGATCTGGATCAAGAGCCCCTGTTGGGCTGAGCCCACAGGGCTCTAAGACCGGTTTCTGGGAGTGGTGCACCACCAAGACAAGTAATTGTAAAGGTGGTTTATGACGGCGTCTTTGAAGATATGATGAAGATAATAATAAGAAAAAGAAATCTGAAATACGAAGGAGATAACATCAGTATCTTCAGAGACTACCCGGCTGAAGTGGCTAAAAGAAGAGCTCTATTTACAGAAACAAGACGCATCTTGAGGGATATAAAAGGAATAAAGGAGATCAGATATGGTCTGGTGTACCCGGCAATACTTAGAGTTACCTACGAGAAGAAGGATTATTGTTTCACTAAGCATACAGCGGCACTGGAATTCGCTCGGAAAATACAGAAGAAGGCAGAAGAAGGAGAAGAAGGAGAAGCAGAGGAAGAAGGAGCAGACCCGACAGGAGTAATTGATGGATGAACTTTATGGACCTGTGGTTATGAACCACTCACTGAGAAAAAGGCGGAATAACGGACATAGAATTGTAGTATTATATTGCTTACTAATTAATTAATAAATACTAATTTGTAATTATTAATTACTAATCACTAATTACTAATTAGTTTGATTTCCCTTACTCCCCTTATATAGTATTACTAATTATGATACTAATTATAGTTGAAATTAACAACTAAAAATTAGTAATATGAATAATAGAAAAAGTTATTAAGAAAATAAAGTTAGCACCCCCACCCCAATATATACAGTATTCCAAATAAGAGCTGGAATATTTAACATCTTTTTTTTTTAGAAAACGGAAGTCGCTAGATTAGTAGCCATGTTAGTGTGGCTTTCACCTGTGCACACTACACATTATAAAAGTGTAGTCTCTTTTTTTTCTGATCACCTTTTTATCACCCTTTACTTTTTTTATATTTACACTCGTTATTATTTTTTGTATAACACATACTTGATTTTATATTATATATTATATAATCATGACTTCTATCTATTTTATATAATCAGATTAAATGGATATGGTTTAATGGAATTGGAAATTCGCATCGGATTGAAGTTGGGGTGTAATGTCGGGCTGGAGGAGCCAAGAAGGCTACTCCAAAAAAAGCCACCCTAACAATAAAATGCAAGATATGAATGTAAGGAATGGGGGTGATGGAATCACCTTCTGTAGTTGGAATGTTAAAGGAATCAATGAACCAATTAAAAGGGGAAAGGTATTAGCTCAGCTGAATAGATTGAAATCTGGAGTTACGTTTCTTCAAGAAACACATCTTAAAAAAGATGCTCAATATAGATTAACAGCTAAATGGATTTCAAAAGTATATCATTCTTCGTTTATACACAAATCTAGAGGGGTTGCAATAATTATTCGTAAAGGTATACCTTTTAAACTTAATTCGATAATAGAGGATAAGGAGGGTAGATATTTAATAATTACAGGGGAACTACATTTAAAAAAAGTAATTCTTATGAATATATACGCACCTAATTTTGATAATCCACTATTTTTTAAGAAAATATTTAATAGTATTCCTATATCCACCCAATATAATTTAATAATTGGAGGTGATTTAAACTGTACTTTAGATAATTATTTGGATAGATCTTCTACAAAAAGTAAGGCTCTTTCTAAATCAAGTAAGCTTATAAATTCTTTTATTAAGACATCGAATGTTAAAGATATTTGGAGATTGGATAATCCAACCGGACGGGAATATTCATTTTTCTCGCCGGTATTCGGAACCTATTCGAGGATAGATTATTTCTTAGTCGACTCAAAATTACTCCCCTTTACGTATGATGCAAAGTATCATAATATTATTATCTCAGATCATGCTCCATTAACATTTAAGATAAAATTAAAAGATATAGTTAATAAAACTAATATTTGGAGATTCAACACACAGATATTAAAGGATAAAGACTGCTGTAATTATGTGGAGAAACAGATTAAATTATTTTTTGAAACTAACGATAAACCTGAGACTTCCCCATTATTATTATGGGATACATTTAAAGCATTTATGCGCGGTGCAATAATATCAGCACAAGCTCATTTTAACAAAGAAAATCGAAAAATGGAGCAAAAGTTAGAAAAAGAGATAAAACAATTAGATAGTGAAAATATAATACATCCTTCTAAAGAGTTGAGTAATAAAATTGCTATATTGAAATATAGATTAAATAAAATTTACTCTGATCAAGTGATAAAACTATATCAACAAACTAAACAAGTTCATTTTGAATTTGGTGATAAACCTCAAAAATTATTAGCACGACAACTCAGAAGATTAGACGATGAAAAAACTATACATAGTATTAGATCGGTACAGGGAAATACGTTGACTATACCAAAAGACATTAATGACACATTTTTACAATATTATCAAAATCTTTATTCATCTAAATTAACAGGGCAAACAGATGAAATGGAAACATTTCTAGAAAAATGTCATTTTAATAAGCTAGATTTTGAGAGTAGGCAATTATTAAATGCTGAAATATCGGTAATAGATATCGAAGAATCAATTGGATCGTTAAAAAATGGTAAAACAGCGGGCCCCGATGGCCTGAGTGCAGAATTTTATTAAAAATTTCATGATCTACTTTCATCAAGATTACAAACAGTGTATAGACACACCTATGAGTTAGGAAAATTACCAGAGTCTTTAAATGAATCTACAATTACATTAATTCCTAAATTAGATAAGGATCTGGAAGATCCTGGATCATATCGAGCAATTGCCCTTTTAAATACTGATCAAAAAATATTAACTAAAGTACTGTCTCGGAGGCTAAGTTTAGTGATTTCCAAAATACTACATTATGATCAAACAGGTTTTATTCCAAAACGTTATTCATCACATAATCTTAGACGCTTGTTTAACATTATATACTCGAGAAGAAGGAGAGATATTGAATTAGCAGTTATATCATTGGATGCTGAAAAAGCATTCGACCAGGTGGAATGGTCATATTTATTTAATATAATGGAAAAGTATCAACTGGGGGATGGATTTTGTAAATGGGTAAGAATATTATATTCTAACCCTACAGCAAGAATTTTAACTAATCAAATACTATCACCTAAATTTAGACTTTTTAGGGGATGCAGACAGGGATGTCCGTTATCCCCTTTATTATTTGCTTTGGTGATAGAACCTCTGGCCGAAAGAATCAGATCAGAACCCGAAATATATGGGTATAATACTGACACAACAAATAATAAGATATCTTTATATGCAGATGATATTCTGATTTATATTACTAAGCCGGAATGTAGTATTCCCAAGTTATTCAATGTTATAAATGAATTTAGCGTATTTTCAGGATATAGGATTAATTGGAATAAAAGTGACATTATGCCTATAACTGGTATAAATGTAAATATACTACAAAAATACCCACTAAAAATAGTTACAGATAAATTTAAATATTTAGGAATCAATGTGTCTAAATCCTATAAATTATTAATTAAAGCTAATTATTATCAATTATTAGAGAAACTTAAAAAAAACATTTCATATTGGAAAACACTCCCTATATCTATGATCGGTAGGATTAATGCTATAAAGATGATTTTTTTACCACAATTGTTATATTTATTTCAGGCAATTCCTTTTTTTCTCCCAAAAAGTTTTTAAAAAAAAATTGATACTATAGTTAATAATTTTGTCTGGGATTACAAAAGTCATAGAATAAGTAAAAAACACTTATGTAAGTCTAAGATAAATGGAGGGCTGGCACTTCCAAATTTTCTATATTACTTTTGGGCAGTTCAGATTAAGATTATGAATTTTTGGTGGGTAAATATGGATGTTGAACCAATGTGGTTAAAATTGGAAAAGGAAGACTGTTTACCTTTCAATATAGAGTCGATTATTTTCGCACCAAAGGAAGTACAAAAAAAGACTTATAGGGACAACCCTATAATTCATAATAATAGGCGTATTTGGAAACAGATAGTTAAGACCCTATATCTGGATAATCTTTCTTTTAGGTTACCAATTAGGAATAACCCACTGTTTAAACCCTCAATCTTAGATGCGGGGTTTAGACTGTGGGAGGATTCAGGAATTAAAAGGATAGGACACCTTTATAGAAATGGAAAATTTTTATTTTTTGAAGAGTTACAAGATATTTTTGGATTACCTTCACAACACCATTTTAGGTATTTACAAATTAGAGATTTTATTAAATGTAACACACAAGACTATAAAAAAAAAGAACCAGGCTTATTAGATGAGTTGTTTAATTTACATCCAAATACGGATAAGCTTATAGCTTATATATACAATACTATTTTAGATAAAGAGAACCCAACAACTGAAACATATCGTCAAGCATGGGAAAATGAAATTGGATTACCTATAACAAAAGAAACTTGGGAAGAATGCTTACAAAGAATACATTGGTGTTCTTTGAATGCCAGACATACACTGATACAATTTAAAGTTATATATAGATTACACTACTCGAAAACCAAATTAAAAAGTATCTTTCCTAGTCTCTCCTCTATTTGTGATAAATGTAAGAATCTTGAAGCAAATTTAATACATAGTTTGGTAACGTGTCCACGGTTGAATTATTATTGGATTGAAATTTTTAAAGTTATTTCGGAAGTTCTTAAGGTTGAACTCGTCCCAGACCCAAAATTAATAATATTCGGAATCCCGGAGCCAAATTTGGTACTCACAGTTAATCAAATAAATTTTTTTGATTACTGTTTAATAATAGGGAAAAAAATGATACTTAAATTTTGGAAGGGAACATTATCCCCAACAATTAAAATGTGGAAAGCAGAGATGTTGGAGACGTTGAATTTGGAAAGAATTAGATTTGTCCTTTTGGACAGGTATAATTCTTTTGAATTGATATGGTCTCCATATATACAGTATTTAGAGAAGTAGCTACTCTTGGAATCACGGCTCGACGGTCACCCTACGGATCCGATGCGAATAACTTACTTATATTTGATATTATTGTGCATTTATTAGAGATATTTCTGAATGAAATAGTATTTCGTATAATGACTTTAGTTTTTGTTTAAATATATGTAATATTTTTGTTTTTCAAATTTTCCCTTTTTTTTTCTTTTTTTTTACGGTTGAAGTATGTGGGAAGAATTTTTTATTCCTTTTTATTTACTCTTTTTTTCTTTTCTCTTTTATATATCCTTTTCTTTATTTCCAAAAAATAGAAGATATTAAGTACTGATATGTTATTTGTAGTAATATTGAATTAAGGTGTTAGTTTATAAAGTAAGCTTTACATTGTAAACGGTTTACTTCAAATAAAAAAAATATTACATACTTGCAGTGGCAATAATGTTGTGCTGTGTTTTCCCCTGTATTAAATCTCTCCTGGTGAAAGCTACTGTGAAGCAACTACCAATGATAATGGGTGAAGATGAATCCGGCCCTCAAGGAAAGTGGACCTCGGTGATAGAGTACTACTACGATGGATAAGAAGTGTTGGGAAAATGCTAAACAAAGTCTGTAAGGGAAGCTGGTACTTTTATCCTGCCTCATGTAATGGGGGTGGGTTTTTGGCCCAGATTCTCAGGGAGCCAGAGAAAGAACATTACACAGCATTACACTAACTTAATTAAAAGAGCCTGCATTTTAGGGCTCTATGGGAGATTCAACCTGGGGGACATGTGTGTGGTTTTCTTTGTCTGTTGAGAATCGGGGGGAGTCTCAAAGGAGGAAGTTATATGGAAGTTATATTAAAGAACACTTAATTAAAACATTTATCATAGCCAGCAGATGTCAGCTATTTTACGTAATCAGACATCAGCCTATTTTATTTTAGACTCACGTGAGTTCTAGCCATTTAGCAGCACTTAATTAAATCATTTATCTAGTAATCAAGGCACTAACCAAGTTACTTATTTTTACTTTTGCACCTTTGTATTCTTAATAAATACATTTGTATCTTTGTGTGTAAACTTATAAACTAATATGTAACAATGTGTAACCGGTGTAACCTTGGCTTTGGCGGAAACATAATGGTGGCAGTAGACATAGCTGAAGCAACAGTTTGAAATTTAAGGGTGGAGAATGATGGAGAGATATGAGGGGAAATGTAAAGTTTAATAAGATTGAGCCAAGGTCGGAAGTTAATGGTGGCGAGACAGAGAATATTAGAATTGTAGATAAATTGATGCAAAAGGAGTACAGCATGCAAGATAATGCAGCAGAGATAGGGCTAGAAACTGTAATAAAAAGTGGTCTATGTGGATCGGAGAGCAATTAGAGAACGGACAGGTGGTGTCATCTCTGAATGTTCCAGCTGATGTTTGCAAATAAAGGCTTTCGTCTTCTTGAAGAATTCTCTGTGTCATCTTATCCAAACTTTGAGTCACTGAACCACGACATATCTTCCCCACCACCGATGTCAGACTAACTGGTCTATAATTCCCTCTTTTCACTCTCCTGCCTTTCTTAAAATGTGGGATAACATCCAATCCACAGGAACTTATCCTGAGTCTATAGAACATTGGAAAATTATCACCAATGCATCCACGATTTCTAGAGCCACTTCCTTAAGGACCCTGTCATACGTTTTGTGATTTAGTTTATGAAGTGATGTTGGAATAGTAAAGTAAATGTGAAGTTATTAAAGTCAATGGTTTCCATGCATGCTTAAGTAACTTGAGTGTTAATAAAGATTAAGTTGCACTAAACCTTGGCTTAGACTTTTGTTCGACATATCAGGTGACACCTCATAGAGGTAATAAGATCAACACAAGAAACCAGGATCCCCTGGCGACAGTGAGAAATCACTGCTACCAATGTTTCACACGACCTTTTGAATGCGGCCTTGAAAAAAGAAAAACGTTTTTTTAAATCAAAATCAACTTTATTCAGAATATACAGCGTATACAAAACAAGGACTGGGAAAATTCTACCGACATTCTTGGAGGCTGTACATACATTTGTTTGCATCGTATCGTAATGTTCACAAATATTTTGCCTGGCACCCTTGTCATTCATGTGGCCTCCTGGGGTGATATCCCTTCTCTCATTTGATGGCAAAGAGATAAACATGTTATTTTCCGTTGGTCACAAAGAGTCAAAGGCAACTGGTGATAACTGACAGACGTGATAAACAGGCAGAGAAAAGATCACCCAATCAGGCCGGGTCAGATGAATGAAGAGATTCTGTTGCTAACCTGTTCTGGGCTTGTATTGGATCCAGGTCAGTTCCGCCTCAGGCACACTGCAATATCACTAGGACATTGACGTGGATAGACAATTGGTTGGCAGACAGGAAACAAAGTGTAGGAATAAACGGGTCCCTATCAGAATTGCAGGTAAGGCTCGGTGCTGGTGCCGCAACTATTTACAATATATATATTCATGGTTTAGATGATGGAATTAAAAATAACACTTGCAAATCAGCAGGTGACACACATTTATGAAGGGGAAATCTTGCTTGACTAATGTGGAATTTTTGGGGATGTAACAACTAAAATTGATAAGGGAGAGCCAGTGGATTTAGTATACCTGGCCCTTCAGAAAGCCTTTGATTTGGCCCCACAAGGAGATTAGTGGGCAAAATTAGAGCACATGGTACTTGGAATAATGTATTGACATGGACAGAAAATCGGTTGGCAGACAGGAAACAAGAGTAAGTAAGTAAGAAAGTAGGTTTATTGGCCAAGTATTCACATACATGGAATTTGCCTTGGTGCTCTGCCCACAAGTAACAACATGACATACAGTGACAGTTACAGAATGACTCAGAAAACACTATAGATTAACAATAATAAAACATTAATGATAAAACACCATTGATCAAGCATGTTAACCAACAAAATACCAGATCAAAGGGAGGCTACAAGATTTTGGCTGTTGAGTAGAGCAACTACTCGTGGATAAAAACTGTTTTTATGCCCGGCTGTGGCAGCTTTGACAGTCCGGAGTTGCCTTCCAGAGGGAAGTGATTAAAAAGGTTTGTGGTCAGGGTGAGAGGGGTCAGAGATGATCTTGCCCGCTCGCTTCCTGGCCCTTGCAGTGTACAGTTCATCAATGGAGGGAAGGTTGCAGCCAATAATATTCTCTGCTGATCGGACAATTCGCTGCAGCCTCCAGGTGTCGTGCTTGGTGACTGAGCCAAACTGGACCATAATGGAGAAGGTGAGAACAGACGCTACGATGGCCGTGTAGAATTGGACCATCATTGCCTGTGGCAGATTGTACTTCCTCAGCTGCTGCAGGAAGTACATCCTCTGTTGTGCCTTTTTGACAGTGGAGTTGATGGTAACCCCCCACTTAAGGTCCTTGGAGATGATGGTTCCCAGGAATTTAAAAGACACCACAGATGTGACTGTGGTGTGTTGATGGTGAGTGGGGTGAGGGGAGGGGGACCTCTCCTAAAGTCTACAATCAATTCCACTGCCTTAAGAGTATTGAGCTCTGGGTTGTTCCTACGGCACCAGGACGCCAGCTGTGACACTTCCTGTCTGTGGGCAGATTCCTCCCCATCCTGGAACAGTCCAATCAGGGTTATGTCATCCGCAAACTTGAGAAGCTTGACAGAGGTGTCTGTGGAGGTGCAGTCGTTGGTGTAGTAGAGGAGAGGGGAGAGTATGCAGCCTTGCGGTGCTCATATGCTAAGTGTTTGCGGGTCCGAGATGTGCTTTCCGAGCCTCACATGCTGATTCCTGTCTGTCAGGAAGCTGGTGATCCACTGACAAAGGGATTCAAGCACAGTCAACTCTGAAAGTTTGGAGAGTAGTAGCTCTGGCAGAATGGTGTTGAATGCAGAGCTAAAATCAACAAACAGGATCCTTGCATAGGTCCCCTGGCAGTCTAGGTGCAGCAGGATGAAGTGCAGGCCCAGGTTGACTGCATCATCCACAGATCTATTGGCCCGATATGCAAATTGCAGAGAGGAGTTTGTGATATTTTTCAGCTTGGCAGCGCAAGCATTTAGTGTGTCTTCATGACTACAGAGGTCAGTGCGGCAGGCCTGTAGTCATTAAGACAAGTAATCCTTGCCTTTTGGGGTACAGGGACAATAGTTGACCCTTTGAAGCAGGCAGGGACAGTACATGTTTGCAGGGACTGGTTACAAACGTCTGTATAGCCTGCTGTTTGGCACAGAGATTAAGAGTAGAGGGGAAACATTGTCAGGTCCTGTAGATTTCCAGCTCTGAAAAGCTTCTCTATTTTTATTGTTGATATTGGATAAGTTATGTTGTGTGGCACAGAGGGTGTGAATGATTGGGTGTGAAGTGGTGATTGGAGGAGGGTGGGTGTAGAAAGGCAGTCTTTGCAGACTGAGGTCAGGCTGTTGGGTGGGTGTGAAGTGTTGGTTGGGGTTGGAAATGATCCAGTCTTTTAATGCTGGAGTCTTGCCTTAAGTAGGTGTGAAGTGGTGAATGGGAAGGAGAGCGTGCAGGGTCCATTCTTAGTATGAGTTAATGGGCCATTTCAGAAAAGTAGGCAGTGGCTAGTGGGGTGTTGCTAGCCTCGATTCTGGGAACACAGCTATTTACAGTATATATTAATGATTTAGATGAAGGAATTATAAGTAACATTAGCAAATTTACAGATGACACACAGTTGGGTGGCAGTGTGAAGAGGATGTTATGAGGATCCAGCGTGACATGGATTGATTGGTCAGATGCAAGGCAGATGCAGTAAAATGTGGATGAATGTAAGGATAGCAACTTTTGTAGTAAAAAGAAGCCTTGTACATCAGTCGCTGAAAGTAAGCATGCAGATGCAGCAGGCAGTGAAGAAAGCCAATGGCATGCTCACTTGCCGGAAGTGGCGGCGCTGCCATGCAGCTGAGGCTCACCTGCAGTCCGTCTGTCTTTTCCTATTTTTTTGTTTTATTTTGTCTTGTTGGATGTATGTTTTAGTTTATTTTTAGTTGTGTATGTGTGGGGGGTGGAGGAATCTTGTTTTAGTCTCTTCCTTCGGGGGGATGCAAGCTTTTCTTGTCGTATCTCCATCTCCGTCTGCGCTGAGGCCTAATCGCGGAGCTGGCGGCCTTCAACTGGGACCGACCTCGAGGCTCCGGAGGTAGAGCCAGGTCTCACCATCGCGAAGCTGGTCATTTTCAGGGCTGTCGTGGAACTGTGGCGGCGACCCGACTTCGGAGCCTCAGAGGTTTCAGCCGCGGGCCCAGTGGACGACAACATCGGAAGCTCACAGGGAGCTCGCAGGTCCCAGGTTGGTGACCGATTCTCCGGAGTTCCTGTAAAAACAGCTTTGTCCGCTGGAGGGTGGCAGCTTCATCCGCCCCGGGCCGCGGAGTTTGAACAGGCCCGTTCGCGGAGCTCAGATTCGGCTGCAGGACTTACCGTCACTGGTGGTGGGCGCAACATCGACAGCCTGGATTGCCTCAACGTAGAGGGAGAACAAGGAACGAAGAGACAAGGACTTTAAGACTTTAAGACTTTTGCCTTCCATCACAGTGAGGAGGTGCCTGGCAGACTCACTGTGGTGGATGTTAAACTGTGTTGAGTGTGTGTACTGTTATTTTATTTTCTGTCATGAGTGCAAGGTACGCAATTTCATTCAAACTAAAAGTTTGAGTGACAATAAAGGAAACTTTAACTTGCATAACTAAAATTATTGAATATGGAGCTAAGGGGTCATTCTGCAATTGGACAGCACCCTGGTGGGACCACCCTGGAGTAATATGTGTAGTTATGATCTCCCAATTTGAGGAATGACATTCTTGCCATTGTGGGAGTGCCATGTAGATTCTCAAAATTAATTCCAGGGATGGCGAGCCTGTGATATGATGAATGAGTGGAACGACTAGGCTTGTATATTCTGGAATATAGAAGGATGGTAGGGGGTCGTATAGAAACATGGACGATAATTAAGGGATTGGAAAAGCTAGATACATGTTCCCGATGCTGGAGGAGGCCAGAAATAGGAGCCATAGCAAACGAAAAAGAGGGTACACTATATACAACTGATACGAGTAAAAACATTTTCACCTGGAGAGGTGTGAATTTGTGGAATTCTGTGCCGCAGAAGGCAGTGGAGGCCGTTTCAGTGGATGCCTTCAAAAGAGGGTAAGATAAAGCTTTTATGGCTAGCGGAATGACGGGATATGGGGAGATGAAACATTAACTTAGATAACCTTTCAGATGGAAAGCCCCCCCTCAGACACTGTCTGTCGTCGAGGTACGTTTATCCAGATCACTTATTCCATTCCTATATCCAAAAACGTCAGTTCTTGTATTTGTCAGCCCAAGGTTCATTAATGCATAAAATTTGGTCCGACTGCCGCATTAACTGGAACAGATAGGTGTGACCCTGAACAAATGTTCTGTAAGCGGCCTCATAATAAAGAGCATAAAGAAGAAGCAGAAGCTAATGTTATGCCACTTTTCACGAAAGGAGCGAGAGAGTAAACGGGAATTACAGAGCAGTTAGCCTGACCGATGGTGGGAAAGATGCTGGAGTCAATCATTAAAGAGGTAATAATGGGGCATTTGGATAGCAGTAAAATGATTAGACATGGATTTGTGAAAGGAAAATCATGCTTGACTAATTTTCTGGCATTTTTTGACGATGTGTCAAGCAAAATGGATGAAGGGGAGCCAGTGAATGTCGTGTATCTAGACTTTCAGAAAGCATTTGATAAGGTCCTGCAGGCGAGACTGGTGACTAAAATTAGAGCACATGGTATTGGGTGTAGGGTGTTGACGTGGATAGGAAATTGGTTGGCAGACAGGATGCAAAGAGTAGGAGTGAACGGGTCCTTTTCAGAATGGCAAGCAGGGGCGTGTGGAGTGCCGCAATGCTCGGTGTTGGGGCCGCAACTGTTTACCATTTATATTAATGATTTGGAAGGGGGAATTAGGAGCAACACTAGCAATTTTGTGGCTAACACAAAGCTGGGTGGCAGTGTGAACTGTGAAGAGGATGCTAGGCGGTTGCAGGGTCACCTGGACAGGTTGAGTGTGTGGGCAGATGCGTGGCAATGCGGTATAATAGTACGATTAAACGAGAACTTACCTGTTCAAAGTTTGTTCTTTATTTAATGAGGAGTTACGATGAGGGATCACGTGAAGAAGCCCCACCAGGCGCATGCTTGGCATACTTCAAAGCAGCGGCGTGATAAACACAGAACCAATAGCTGAAGTAAGATAGTAAGGCTCACAAAGACTAGAACTGCCAGATGATCGTTTAGATTATGAGGGTCGGGAGTGGAGGGCACATAATCCCTCATCGTAACTCCTCGTAAAATACAGATCAAACTCGAACAGGAAAGTTCTCGTTTAATCTTAATATTTTACTTCGGAGTCACGTGAGTGACTACGTGAAGATTTTGAAGCTCTGTGATTTTCATGCCGTAGATTCATTCCATACGACACACTGCTTCAGTTGACACAGTAGTGAGTAAATAATATATATTAAACATTGCTTGAATTATGCAATAAGTATTTTAATAATAATAAAAAATAAAAGAAAAGTAATAACCCCCCTATCCCAGGGGGAGATTACAACAAAAGATATAAAACCATTACATAAAACAAAGCAAACAATACTCCTTTTTAAAATAAATGTTTTACTTCTTCTTTTATCTGAGAATTTTCAGGAGCAGAAAACACCAAAACCCGATTAGGTTTATTCTGTACAGGTGGATCAACTCCTTCCATAAATTCTGTTATAGAACCTGACACAGTATCTAATATAAACCGATCAGATGTTATACAGCACCATTCATCATAAAACAATTGTAATCTACCACCAACCGGAGGTTCCCCAAATGTTTTCTCTGTGATGGAATAAAGTTTTTGTATCTCAGCAAATGACCGTGACGGTCTCCTCCTTCCAACATATGGGTGGACATTGGGCTGTGATGGGTAATAATACCTTCTCACCATACCCCTGCCTCTGCTTGTTCCTGCTCCTGAATCAAACCCCCTTCTCATCTAGCCAGTTCTTTGGCCATACATGAAAGATTTCATGAGGCTGATAGTCTTTGCCTCCTCATCAATTTCTTTAATTTGTTTTGGCAGGTTTTCTCCGACTAAATAATCTGGAGCTTGAACATTGCTTGATTTGCACAGACCTGCAACTCTAGGGAGCATTATTGTCCGAATGGCGATTTTCCTCATACAATTGATCTCAAAATAAGAATTACAAAACAACACCAACATGTCTTTTTGTAGTTTAGACATTGCACACCCTTCTACCTGCTTCCCAAAAGCAGTGATGTCAGCCGCAATAAGCTTGTGGACCCGCTGCAAACGTATTTCCTGTCCTCGCATCGTTGAACTCATGGGTGTCCAAATTGCTGGATTCACCGTCGGCACCCTGAGTGGCGCACAATTTACAGGTGTTTTATAAAGGTGTAATGTCTCAACCATGACAGTCTCCTGAAGCTAGTGAGAAACCAAATAGTTTATGTTGGCCGCCAGGTTTTAATCCATGGCCTCACCGTTCCCTTCTGGTATAGCAAAGGATTGTGCTACATCAGGTACACCTGGAGTTTTACTCTTGTGCTGTGGTGGGTATTCAAGACCAAAAACACCACCTTCAGGGTCAATCTCCTCCCGCCCTGGTACTCCTGAGACTTGCTCAAAGGAGACTTCTTCCAGACCTAAACAAGACTCTGGAGGTTGACATTCCCATGTTGTATAGGCACCATTTTCTTGATATGGAACCCCCTCAGGGGCTGCCTGGGAATATTCTGGGTCTTTGGACCCTTGGTTGATCAGGTTTTGGAGCATTTTCTCCATTTGCTCCATCCTTAGGCACATGGCTTGCCTTTCTGAAGGAGAATCTTCTTCATCAGACTCGTCTGATATAACGGCCATGAAAGACTTCCTCTTACTTTTCCTGCCCACTGGAGTGCCCTCAGTGGCCTGCGGCAGTGGAGTGGCGAAAGGCTGATTAACGGGTGGGTCTACAGCTACCGGTATCAGAACCGGCTCCGCACTTATCTGTAGTCCCGATCGCTGTTGACCTGCTTCCACCCGGGACGTGTGCTTAACCCGCGCCGACTTTTTTCCACTACTCTCCATTTTCCCAAACTCCTCCTGGCTAGCCATCCAGCGTCATGGAGCTTAAATACCCAGGAAGTAGTTTTTTAAAATCACTTACCTGCAAGCCTGTTACTCACCGCTGGTGGAGCTGCGATCTGCAGCCCGTTCCTACCGACATGCGTTGACGTAATGCCGAGCATGCGCCTGGCAGGGCTTCTTCACGTGACTCCGAAGTAAAATATACAGTGGCTTGCAAAAGTTTTCATGCCCCTTGAACTTTTCCACATTTTGTCACGTCACAACCACAAACGTAAATGCATTTTATTGGGATTTTATGTGATAGACCAACACAAAGTGGCGCATAATTGTGAAGTGGAAGGAAAATGATACATGGTTTCCAGATTTTATGACAACTCAAAAACTGAAAAGTGTGGCGTGCAAAAGTATTCAGCCCCCCTGAGTCAATACTTTGTCGAACCACCTTCTGCTGCAATTACAGCTGCAAGTCTTTTGGGATATGTCTCTAGCAGCTTTGCAGATCTAGAGACTGAAATTTTTGCCCATTCTTCTTTGCAAAATAGCTCAAGCTCAGTCAGATTGGATGGAGAGCATCTGTGAACAGCAATTTTCAAGTCTTGCCAGACATTCTCAATTGGATTTAGGTCTGGACTTTGACTGGGCCATTCTAGCACATGAATATGCTTAGATCTAAACCATTCCATTGTAGCTCTGGCTGTATGTTTAGGTTTGTTGTCCTGCTGGAAGGTGAACCTCCGCCCCAGTCTCAAGTCTTTTGCAAACTCTAACAGGTTTTCTTCCAAGATTGCCCTGTAATTGGCTCCATCGATCTTTCCATCAACTCTGACCAGCTTCCCTGTCACTGCTGAAGAAAGGCATCCCCACAGCATGATGCTGACATCACCATGTTTCACAGTGGGGATGGTGTGTTCAGGGCGATGTGCAGTGTTAGTTTTCCGCCACACATAGCGTTTTGCATTTAGGCCAAAAACTTCAATTTTGGTCTCATCAGACCAGAGCACCTTCCTCCACATGTTTGCTGTGTCCCCCACATGGTTTGTGGCAAACTGCAAACGGGACTTCTCATGGCTTTGTTTCAATGTAGATACATGTAGAGGTTATCCACTTCGGTGGCAAAAACAAGGGGCAGATTATTATCTCAATGGGGTTAGGTTAGGTAAGGGGGGGTACGGCGGGACCTGGGTGACCTTGTACACCGGTCACTGAAAGATGGCGTGCACACAATAGATAATATTAATAATGTATGATTGATAGATATGAAATGTTTTTACCATAATATGTGTTTGCTTCTAATAAAAATATATTTAAAAAAAAAAGAAAGACGGCGTGCAGGTACAGCAGGCAGTGAAGAAAGCCAGTGAAGGAATGTTGGCCTTCATAACAAGGTGATTTCAGTATAGGAGGAGAGACGTTCTTCTGCAGTTGTTCAGGGCTCTGGTAAGGCCACATCTGGAGTATTGTGTACAGTTTTGGTCTCCTAATCCTTGTGATTGAGGCAGTGCAGAGTAGGTTCACGAGATTGATCCCTGGGATGGCAGGACTGTCATATGAGGAAAGATTGAAAAGATTAGGCTTGTATTCACTAGAGTTTAGAAGGATGAGGGGGATTTTAAAGAAACATATAAAATTATAAAAGGACTGAACAAGCTAGATGCAGGAAAAATGTTCCCAATTTTGGGTGAGTCCTGAACCAGGGGCCACTGTCTTAGAATAAAGGGGAGGCCATTTCAGACTGAGGTGAGAAAAAACCTCTTCACCCAGAGTTGTGAATTTGTGGAATTCCCTGCCGCAGAGGGCAGTGGAGGCCAAATCACTGGATGGATTTAAGAGAGAGTTAGATAGAGCTCTAGTAGCGTGGAATGAAGGGAAATATCGCGGCGGCGCAACTCACATTGCAGCGGCTCCTACATTTGTCGTTCTTTACATTTTTTAATTTTTTGTCTAGTTAAATGTAGTTGTTCATTTTTTTTTGTACTGTTTATAACTGTGTATATGTGGGGGTGGTGGGGGGGAGGTGGGGGAAACTTTCAAAATCACTTCCCTGCAGGGGAGACCCGACCTTTTCACTGTCGGGTGTCCATTGTCGTTGGGGCCTAGTACCGTGGAGCGGCTTCCGACCGGGATGACCAGGGGGCTCCAGTCACGGAGCCTGCGGAGCTGCGGACTACTCACCATCGTGGGGCTGGTCGGCCGCGGAGCGTGGGGAGCGGTGGTGGCTCGCAGCTGCGACCCAACTCAGGAGCTCCAGCTCCAGCTGCAGACCGGTGGACTGTCGGGATTTTGGGAGCTTGCGGGTCCGGGTGAAAGACCGCTTTCCGGAGCTCCCGCAACGCAACTTCTCCCGCCCGTGTCGCGAGGTTGGAACGTCCCAGAGCGGGGGCGTACATCACCCGGCGCGGCTTTAATGGTCGCGGGGCATTCCAGCGCCCACCGGGGGCTCCAACTTGTGACATTGGGGCCTAGAGCCGGGCCGTACATCGCCCGGCGCGGTCTCAACGGCCGTAAGATTTAACATCGTCCGCCTGGGGCTTCAACATCGGGAGAGAAATGGTGCAGGGGAGAGAAAAGACTTTGCCTTCCTTCACAGTGAGGAGGAGATTCACTGTGATGGATGTTTTCTGTAAATTGAATTGTTTGTGTGTCATGTAGGAATTGTTTTGTTTGTATGGCTGTGGAAATTGAGTTTCGTTTGAGCCTCTCTGAGGTTCGAATGACAAGCAATAAAACTAATCTAATCTAATCCAATATGGGGAGAAGGCAGGCACAGGTTATTGATTGGGGACGATCAGCCATGATCACAATGAATAGCAGTGCTGGCTCGAAGGCCAAATGGCCTCCTCCTGCATCTACAGTGGTTTGCAAAAGTTTTCATGCCCCTTGAACTTTTCCACATTTTGTCACGTTACAACCACAGACGTAAATGTATTTTATTGGGATTTTATGTGATAGACCCACACAAAGTGGTGCATATTTGTGAAGTGGAAGGAAAATGATACATGGTTTCCAGATTTTGTGACAAATAAAAATCTGAAAAGTGTGGCGTGCTAAAGTATTCAGCCCCCCTTAGTCAATATTTTGTCGAACCACCTTTCGCTGCAATTACAGCTGAAAGTCTTTTGGGGTATGTCTCTACCAGCTTTGCAGATCTAGAGACTGACATTTTTGCTCATTCATATTTGAAAAATGGCTCAAGCTCAGTCAGATTGGATGGAGAACATCTGTGAACAGCAATTTTTGCAAGACATTCTCAATTGGATTTAGGTCTGGACTTTGACTGGGCCATTCTAACACATGAATATGCTTAGATCTAAACCATTCCATTGTAGCCCTGGCTGTATGTTTAGGGTCGTTGTCCTGCTGGAAGGTGAACCTTTGCCCCAGTCTCAAGTCTTTTGCAGACTCTAACAGGTTTTCTTCCAAGATTGCCCTGTATTTGGCTCCATCCATCTTCCCATCAACTCTGACCAGCTTCCCTGTCCCTGCTGAAGAAAAGCATCCCCACAGCATGATGCTGCCACCACCATGTTTCACAGTGGGGGTGGTGTGTTCAGGGTGATGTGCAGTGTTAGTTTTCCGCCACACATAGCGTTTTGCATTTAGGCCAAAAACTTCAATTTTGTTCTCATAAGACCAGAGCACCTTCCTCCACATGTTTGCTGTGTCCCCCACATGGCTTGTGGCAAACTGCAAACGGGACTTCTTATGGCTTTGTTTCAACAATGGCTTTCTTCTTGCCACTCTTCCATAAAGGCCCGATTTGTGGAGTGCACGACTAATAGTTGTCCTGTGGACAGATTCTCCCACCTGAGCTGTGGATCTCTGCAGCTCCTCCAGAGTTACCATGGGCCTTTGGCTGCTTTTCTGTTCAATGCTCTCCTTGCCAGGCCTGTCAGTTTAGGTGGATGGCCATGTCTTGGTAGGTTTGCAGTTGTGCCATACTCTTTCCATTTTCGGAGGATGGATTGAACAGTACTCCGTGAGATGTTCAAAGCTTGGGATATTTTTTTATAGCCTAACCCTGCTTAAAACTTCTCCACAACTTTATCCATGGCCTGCCTGGAGTGTTCCTTGGGCTTCATGATGCTGTTTGTTCACTAATGTTCTCCAACAAACCTCTGAGGCCTTCACAGAACAGCTGTATTTATACTGAGATTAGATTACACACAAGTGGACTCTATTTACTAATTAGGTAACTTCTGAAGGCAATTGGTTGCACTGGATTTTATTTAGGGGTATCAGAGTAAACGAGGCTGAATACTTTTGCATGCCACACTTTTCAGTTTTTTATTTGTAATAAAATTTGGATACCATGTATCATTTTCCTTCCACTTCACAATTATGCACCACTTTGTGTTGGTCTATCACGTAAAATCCCAATAAAATACATTTACGTTTGTGGTTGTAACGTGACAAAATGTGGAAAATTTCACGGGGTAGGAAAACTTTTGCAAGCCATTGTATTTTCTATGTTTCTAATAATGTCCTTTATTTATTGTTACCGCCGTGCAAGCATTCTTTGCATATTAACGGATCAAAACGAGTGAAAGGAGGATTTTGGGGAAAATAACTTCAGTTATGTCAGAATCAGAATCAGAATCAGAATCAGTATATTTTACAACATACGAGGAATTTAACTGGCCAGGTCAGCCATACAATTAAAAGCAACAGACTTAATGTCTGATATGTTCCTTTGGTTTGCAACAGTTTCTACCACTGCCACATTTGGCGACCCTGTCCTCTCCGCTACGGCACCTCCCCCGACATTCTCCATTCTGCGTGTCATGGCAATGGTCATCTGGTCATAAAGAAAATGAATGTTGTCAATGAATTACAGATTATATTAGGCACAATTACAAAGGAGTCAAAGAATGGCCTCTCTACAAAACCACGGATACACACTCTAAGTCTTTGAGCTCGGTACCTCATTCTACTTAGGATGGGGATGCTGCCGATACATATTTCAGGAAACGGACGCGCCTGGCAGGTTTGGTTCTAATGTGCTAACTGTGGTGGCACACACACTGCCATCCGTGAGAGTGCCCGGCTTTCAGTAAAATTTGCCTCGGATACAAGCGTAACAACTATTTCTTCAGATGCTGCCGTTCCCCTGTGAACAGGTTTGAGACTAAACAAGCCGGGCATCTACAACAACCAGAGTTTTCCCACGAAGCATCTGATAACTCTCCTATGAATACGGAATAAGATTTGCCTGTGGTAGATGGAATTAGTCTAAGCATACATTCCTTACTATAGCTGTCGAATAAACACCGCGATCCTATGGTCACTATTCGTGTCAACAACGTGGCTGTAATTGCCAAAATAGACATTGGTGCTCGCAGCAATGTATTACCACTGTCTGCGTTTCAGGAAATTTTCAAAAGAACCTCTGCCCTATGACTGCACCCATCGGAAGTGTGGAGTGACAGTACCACCTAGTTGCCTGCTCCTATAAACCAAATTTCTTTATCGTTAGGGGGAGGTTGTCCCTCTGCTTGGCATCGATACCTGTATCAAGCTAGGTTTGGTCTTCTTCGGCAAAGCTGTGCAGTTTGCTCCTATTCAAGACTGCACTCCATTCTTGCATGCTACTTCAATCTCTTCAGCGAAGAGCTTCGTAAGCTCCCTCTCGATTACACTGTTATTACAGATCCAAATGTCCTGCCTGTTGTGTGTTCTGCGCAGCGCATTCCGATTGCCGCGCGCAACCGTATACAGAAAGAACTCGATAGAAAGAAAGCTCCGGGGGTCATCTCCCCTGTTACATCGGACTGGGTATCAACCATGGTGGCGGCCGTCAAGAAGAGCAAAGAAGAGATGCGGATATGCATCAACCTGAAGGATCTGAACACCACTATCAAGAGACCTCATTACCCTATGAGCACGGTAGAAGAGGTAGCTGCACACTTGAGTAAGGCAACGGTGTTCCCAGTTCTGGATGCCAAGAGTTTGTTTTGGCAGATTCCACTGGGCTATAAATCGTCCATGCCAACCACCTTCAGTACACCTTTTGGGCGATACTGATTTCTACGCATGCCATTTGGTAGAACGGGCAGAGGTTCTTTTGATAATTACATAAGATTCTAGAATTATGGGGAAGGAAAGCTTGACAATGGACAACAGAGTAAGGTGAAGGCCAATTCAGAGGAGGGAAGTGAATACGGAGGTCAAAGTACTGTATATCAATGCGCGAAGTACAAGGAATAAAGTGGACGAGCTTGAAGCTCAGTTAGAAACTGGCAAGTATGATGTTGTGGGAATTACTGAGGCAAGGCTGCAAGAGGGCCAGGGCTGGGATCTGAATATTCAAGGGTATACCTCATATCGAAAAGACAGACAGGTGGGCAGAGTGGGTGGGGTTGCCCTGTTGGTGTGGAATGAAATTCAGTCTCTTGCAAGGCGTGACATTGAAACAGGAGATATGGAGTCAGTATGGATAGAACTAAGGAATTGTAACGGTAAAAAGACCATAAAGGGACTAATCTACAGGCCCCCAAACAGTAGCCTGGACATAGGGTGCAAGTTAAATCTGGGATTAAATTGGCATGTAGCAAAAGCAATGCTGTGGTTGTTATGGGAGATTTCAACATGCAGGTAGACTGGGAAAATCAGGTTGGTACTAGACCCCAAGAAAGGGAGTTTGTAGAGTGCCTTCGTGATGGATTCTTTGATCAGCTTGTATTGGAGCCTACTAGGGAGAAGGCAATTCTGGATTTAGTGTTATGTAATGAACCGGATTTGATAAAAGACCTCGAGGTTAATGAGCAATTAGGAGGCAGTGACCATAACATGGTCACGTTTAATCTGCAATTGGAGAGAGAGAAGAGTAGATCGGAGTTGTCAGTGTCGCAGTTGAATAAACAGGATTATGGAGCCTTGAGGGAGGAGTTGGTCAAAGTTGACTAGAAATATACACTAGCAGGGATGACAGTGGAACAAAAATGGCAAGTGTTTCTAGGAATAATACAGAAGTTGCAGGATCAGTTCATTCATAGGAGGAAGAAAGATTCCAAGGGGAGAAAGGGATGACTATGCCTGACCAGGGAAGTCAGGGACAGTATAAAAATTAAAGCGAAGAAGTACAGAATAGCAAAGATGAGCGGGAAGCAAGAGGATTGGATAATGTTTAAATAACAACATAAGATAACAAAAAAAGACAATACGGGGAGAAAAGATGAGGTACGAAGGGAAGCTAGCCAAGAATATAAAGCAGGATAGTAAAAGCTTAGGTATGTGAAGAGGAAAAAAATAGTTAAGACCAAAGTTGGACCCTTGAAGACCGAAAAAGTTGAATTTATTATGGGGAATAAGGAAATGGCAGATGAGTTGAACAGGTACTTTGGATCTTCACTAAGGAGGACACAAATAATCTTCCTGATATAGTAGTGGTCAGACGATTCGGGGTGGCAGAGGAACTAAAGGAAATTCACATTAGGCAGGAAATGGCATTGGATAGACTGATGGGACTGAAGGCTGATAAATCCCCAGGGCCTGATGGTCTGCATCCCAGGGTACTTAAGGAAGTGGCTCTAGAAATCGTGGATGCATTGTTGATAATTTTCCAATGTTCTATAGAAGTCAAGTCAAAGTCAAAGTCAAAGTCAAACAAACTTTATTGTCATTTAGAAATACATTGATACATGCAGTTCCAAACGAAATTACGTTGCATTTGGCTCCCTGTGCAACACAATAAATTAACCGAAGGATAGGCATGGGTGAAAAGGATAAATAGACACTAGTGGCAGCCCATTACATGGCATTCAGGAGTCTGATGGCTCGTGGGAAGAAGCTGTTGCAGAACCTTGATGTTCTGCTCCTTATGCTGCGGTATCTTTTTCCCGAGGGCAGCAGAGTGAACAGTCCGTGATGGAGATGTGTGGGGTCTTTTATAATACTGCTGGCCTTAGACACACAGCGTTTGGTCGCAATATCCCCGATTGAGGGGAGAGAGGACCCGATGATTTTTTCCGCTGTCCTCACCACTCTCTGCACAGACTTCCAGTTGGAGGCTCTACAGTCCCCAAACCAGACAGAGATACAGCTGGTCAGAATACTCTCTATGGTGCCCCTGTAGAAAGTAGTGAGGATGGGATGGGGGAGATGAGCTCTTCTCATCCGGCGCAGAAAGTGCAACCGCTGCTGCGCTCTACACTCAGGATCAGCTCCTGTGGATTCGAGGGTAGCTAATGTTATCCCACTTTTTAAGAAAGGTGGAAGAGAGAAATTATATGGGAATTATAGAAGAGTTAGCCTGACATCGGTGGTGGGGAAGATGCTGGAGTCAATTAGAAAAGATGAGATAGCCACACATTTGGATAGCAGTAACAGGATCAGTCCGAGTCAGCATGGATTTACGAATGGGAAATCATGCTTGACAAACTTCTGGACTTTTTTCAAGATGTAACTAGGAAAATGGACAAGGGAGAGCCAGTGGATGTAGTGTACCTGGAGTTTCAGAAAGCATATGATAAGTTCCCACATTGGAGATTAGTGGGCAAAATGAGGGCACATGATATTGGGGGTAGAGTGCTGACATGGATGGAGAAGTGGTTGGCAGACAGGAAACAAAGAGTAGGGGTTAAGGGGTTACTTTTCGGAATGGCAGGCAGTGACTAGTGGAGTACCGCAAGGCTCGGTGCTGGGACCGCAGCTATTTACAATATACATCAATGATTTGGATGAAGGGATTAGCAAATTTGCAGATGACACAAAGCTGAGTGGCAGTGTGAACTGTGGGGAGGATGCTATGAGAATGCAGGGTGAATTGGACATGTTGGGAAAGAGGGCAGATGCATGGCAGTTTCAGTTTCATGCAGATAAATGTGAGGTTATCCACTTTGGTAGCAAAAACAGGAAGGCAGATTATTATCTAAATATCATGAAGTTGGGAAAAGGGGAAGTACAAAGGGATCTGGGGGTCCTTGTACATCAGTCTATGAAAGTAAGCATCCAGGTACAACAGGCAGTGAAGAAAGCAAATGGCATTTTGGACTTTATCACAAGAGGAACCAAATATAGGAGCAAATGGACTAATTCTGCAGTTGTACAGATCCCTAGTGAGACCACACCTGGAGTATTGTGTGTAGTTTTGGTCCCCGAATTTGAGGAAGGACATCTTTGCTATTGAGGGAGTGCAGCGTAGGTTTACAAGGTTAATTCCCCGAAAGGCGGGATTGTCATATGCTGAAAGAATGGAGCTGCTGGACTTGTACTATCTGGAGTTTAGAAGGAGGAGAGGAGATCTCATTGAAACATATAAGATTATTAAGGCTTGGACTCGCTAGAGGCGGGAAGCATGTTCCCGATGGTGGGTGAGTCCAGTGTGTGAGTAAGCCATTTCGAAAGGAGACGAGGAAACACTTTTTCTCACAGAGAGTGGTGAGTGTGGAATTCTCTGCCTCAGAGGGCGGTGGAGGAATGTTCTCTGGATGCTTTCAAGAGAGAGCTGGATAGGGCTCTTAAAAATAGTGGAGTCAGGGGACATGGGGAGATGGCAAGAACAGGGTACTGATTTGGGATGATGAGTCATGGTCACATTGAATGTCGGTGCTGGATCGAAGGGCCAAATGGCCAACTCCTGCACCTATTGTCTATTGTCTATTGTCTATTGTCTGTTGTATCAATGCTGCCAGTAACGTATTCCAGCGCACCATGGAACAGCTTTTTGCCGGCTACCTTTGTGCTATCATAGTTGATGACATTGGCGTTGCTGGGCAGGAAATGCAGACGCATGATGCCAATTTGAAGATGGTGCTGGATCGCGGGAGAGAGATCAAGTTCAGCTAAATCCCCTCAAGTGCAAATTCCGGATCAGTGAAGTGAACTATGTGGGCCACGTATTTACCAGTGACGGTCTCAAGGCAGACCCCTCGAAAACTGCGGTGATCGGCGCAATGACTGTACCCACTGTTTTTGCCAGCGGACAGAGATTTTTGGATATGGCGAACCATCTCGGGAAGCACATCCCTAACTTCAACGAACTCTCTGCCTATTTCAACGTCAATCTACCTGTCCCGCTGAATTGTGATGCCTCTCCGTATGGTTTAGGTGCAGTATGTCTGAAGGATGGCTGGCCTGTCGCGTATGTATCGCGAACAATTACAGATACAGAACAACGCTATGTACAGATTGAAAAGTAGCTACTGGCAGTGGTTTCCCTCTGCAGTGAATTCAACAATTTTGTGTTTAGAAAGACTATCACAGTCGAGACTGATCACCAGCCCCCGGTCACCATTCTGAACGAACCAATTCACGCTGCACCAGCGTGTCTGCAACGGATGATGTTGCAGCTTCAGAGGTATGATGTTACCATTCTTTACAAGCGCGGCAAGGACATGCATCTGGCTGACACTTTGTTGCGGGCGGCTTGAAAGACAAGTGAAAAATGCCCAGCGGAGGAAGAGGCTTTCGTCGTCATGATGGTCAGTCCTAATGTCTGGGTGAACTGGCAGCGCAGACAGCTGAGGATGACACTTTGAGATCGCTTTCTTCTGTCATTGTCCATGGGTGGCCAGATAAACAGTACAAGCTGCCACTCCCGGTGTGACCGCACTTCCCTGTTCGTGACGAGCTCGTGAATCAAGGTCACGATCGTCGTGGTGAAAGGTCACAATCATCTGGGTGCTGTGGATCAGACCTGTCCAGAACCACGATCTTATCTAGTTAAGGCGGACGATGGTGTTTACAGACGCACTAGGAGGCACATTCTTCCAGTAAACTAACCAATGCCTTCTCAACATTATCCACAGGAACACCTGGGCAACTATGCTTTGCGGCCCAGTGGAGACGCTTCCGAGGAAAGTAGACTGGCAGCTGACCCTGATTTGGACTTGCTCCCAGCACTCGCGCCGCCAGGGTTAGTGGCAAAATCACAGTGAGGCCTGTAATGCCGTGGCCTGTGAAGTCCCCAGTCAAACCAGCACCAACTGTGCCGGTGACTACGATGAATTCTCCAGAGAGGGAAGAGAATGTGGGTTTGTACCGTACAGGTGCGGAATGCACCTGTAAACCCTCCCCAAGTACAAGGACTATGTTTGAACATTGGCTGCGGACTTTTACCGGTTCACTGATCAACGTTATTAATTTGCTTTTCCTTATGTTTATCCTCCGGTGCATAATTGTCGTTATAAGTGCTTACATCAATATATTATGCTGTTGTACTTTTATATGTATCATTAGTCGCAAGCTTACATTTAATAGGGAGGCTGTGTAATGAACCCGAACTTGATAAGGGAACAAGATTTATGAGGTAGTGATGACAATATGATAAGTTTTAATATACAATTTGAGAGGGAGAAGGGTAAATCGGAGGTGTCAGTATTACAATTGAGCAAAGGGGACTATGGAGCCATGAGGTGGGAGCTGGCCAACGTTGAATGGAAAGATACCCTAGCAGGGATGACAGTGGAACAACAATGGCAGGTATTTCTGGGAATAATACAAACGGTGCAGGTTCATTTCATTCGAAAGAATAAGAAAGATTCAAAGGGGAGTAAGGGGCAACCGTGGCTGACAAGGGAAGTCAGGGACAGTACAAAAACAAAAGAGAAGTATATCTTAACAAAGATGAGGGAGAAGCCAGAAGATTTGGTAACATTTAAAGAGTGACAAAAGATAACTAAAAATAGTAATACTGGGAGAATATATGAGGCACGAAGGTAAGCTAGCCAAGAATATAAAGAAGGATAGTAAAAGCTTATTTAGGTGTGTGAAGAGGAAAATAAAAAGGTAAGACCAAATTTGGACCCTTGAAGAATTTCAAAATAGCCGGCTGTGGCAAATGGAGTGCCGCAAGGCACGATGGGGCCGCAACTGTTTACCATCTATCTTAATGATTTGGAAGAGGGAATTAGGAGCAACACTAGCAAGTTTGCAGATGACACTATGCTAGGTGGCAGTATGAACTGTGAATAGGATGTTAGGAGGTTGCAGGGGGACCTGGACAGGTTGTGTGAGTGGGCAGATGCGTGGCAGATGCAGTACAATATAGATAAATGTGAGGTTATGCACTTTGGCGGCAAAAACAAGGGGGCAGATTATTATCTCAATGGGGTTAGGTTAGGTTAGGGGGAGGTGCAGCGAGACCTGGGCATCCTTGTACACCAGTCACTGAAAGTTGGCGTGCAGGTATAGCAGGCAGTGAAGAAAGCTAATGGAATGTTGGCCTTCACAACAAGAGGCTTTCAGTATAGGAGTAAAGAGGTTCTTCTGCAGTTGTATAGGGCTCTGGTGAGACCACAACTGGAGTATTGTGTACAGTTTTGGTCTCCCAATTTGAGGAAGGACATCCTTATGATTGAGGCAGTGCAGCGTAGGTTCACGAGATTGATCCCTGTGATGGTGGGACTAACATATGAGGAAAGATTGAAAAGACTAGGCTTATATTCACTGGAGTTTAGAAGGATGAGGGGGAATCTTATAGAAACATATAAAATTATAAAAGGACTGGACAAGCTAGATGCAGGAAAAATGTTCCCAATGTTGGGTGTGTCCAGAACCAGGGGGCCACAGTCTTAGAATAAAGGTTAGGTCATTTAAGTCTGAGGTGAGAAAAAACTTTTTCACCAGAGAGTTGTGAATTTATGGAATTCCCTGCCACAGAGGGCAGTGGAGGAGAAGTCACTGGATGGATTTAAGAGAGAGTTAGATAGAGCTCTAGTGGATTCACAGGCTATGGGGAGAAGGCAGGCATGGGTTATTGTGAGGGAGCGATCAGCCATGATCACAATGAATGGCAGTGCTGGCTCGAAGGGCTGAATAGCCTCGTACTGCACCTATTTTCTATGCTTCTATGTTTCTATTAAACACAACTTCGAACAAAATCTGAATTATAACAGCCTATTGCACTTCATCAATTTATTGATGTGTGTATCTATATATCCTATGGACACACTGATCTGGTCTGTATTTATGACTACAATATCCTGTTGTGCTGCAGCAATGCAAGAATGTCATTGTCCAATCTGGAACACATGAGAATGAACTCTCTTGATTTGAAAAAAAGGGGAAGTACAACCGGATATAGTGGTCAGAGGATTTAGAAGGATCAGAGGGGAACTTATTGAAATATAAGATTATTAAGGGTTTGGACACGTTAGAGACAGGAGACATGTTCCCCGATGTTAGGGGAGTACGGAACCAGGGGCCCCAGTTTCAAAATAAGGGGTAAGCCATTTAGAAGTGAGATGAGGAAACACTTTTTCACACAGAGAGTTGTGAGTCTGTGGATTTCACTTCCTCGGTGGGCGGTGGAGGCCGGTTCTCTGTATAATTTCAACAGAAAGCCAGATAGGATTTTTAAAGATAGCAGAGTCAGGGGATATGGTGAGAAGGCAGGAACGGGGTACTGATTGTGGATGATCAGCCATGATCAAATTGAATGGTGGTGCGAGCTCGTAGGGCCGAAAGGCCTACACCTATTGTCTATTGTATATTGATGTTTGACACTATCTTTCCTAAAACAAGTGCTCAGAACTGAACGCAATATTCTAAATGCGGTCTCACCAATGCCTTGTACAACGGCAACATGACCTACTGATACTCTATTTGATGAAGGCCAATGTGCCAAAACCCTTTTTTGACCCCCTTATCTAGCTGCGATTTAACCTTCAAGGAACCATCCACTGCAGTCCCAGAGTACTCTTGTCCACAACACACCTCAGATGCCTACCATTCACTGTGTAGTTCCTGCCCTTGTTCCACGTCCAAAATGCAACAACACGCTTCTCTGTATAAAATCCCACCAACCATTCCTCAGCCCACCTGGCCAATCAATCCAGATCCTGCCGGAATCTTTCTCAACTATCTTCGCTATCTGCAAAACTACCAACTTTTGTATCATGAGCAAAGTTGCTAATCTTGCCCCATATATTCTCATCCAAATTATCGATGTGGATGACAGACAGTAACGGGCCCAGCACGGAAACCTGAGGCACAGCACTCGTCACTGGCATCCAGTCTGAGAAGCAACCTACCACCATCATCCACTGCTTCCTTCCATGGAAGCATGCAGATATGTCCTTACATATTGAATTTTCCTTGAGCAAGGTGTAAAATATTTCCAGGAAGAGAGAATGTGGACAATAAGGTGAGTCCCCATGGATCGTTTATAAATTACCTTAGAATCGCATCGTTGCTTCGTGCAAACCTTGAAATTGAAACTGCTGCGCAGAGAAGAGGCCGGTTTTAAATCAACTTTCTTCAAGGAAGCTAAGGCATGTGAAAGTGCATATACTTACCAACCTCGCCTAGATACGACTGTCCGTTTACAAATGACTGAGACACCAGCAATATCCCGAAAAGGAAGAAAAGTGTCACGACCATTCTTCTGTAGTAAAACTATTTTTCTGGATGAGAGATCTGGAAAGGAAATGTGTAATCTAACCCGAGTTCTACTGCTTATATTGATCTGTGTGGCGTCGTGTGGATTCGAGATTGGTCTATCGATGATTATGGCAAGGCAGGGATGGGTGTGTCTCCAGAGCTGCTTTTGATTGGAGGATATGGACTAGGAGGAGAGTTTTGAAACACTTGGATTGTTTTATCTGGAGCGGAATAAAATAGTAAGATTAAACGAGAACTTACCAGTTTGTAGTTTGATCTTTATTTTATGAGGAGTTGCGATGAGGGATTACGTGAAGAACCCCGACTGCCCGCAGAGCGCGTCAATATTCAAAGCACCTGTGTGAAATTACAGATAATAGTGACTGAAGTATAATAGTAAGAAAACAGAAGACTAGAACTACCAGATGACATTTATAAGGGCTGGGAGCAGAGGGCACGTAATCCCTCATCGCAACCTCTCATAAAATAAAGATCAAGCTTCAAACTGGTAAGTTCTCGTTTAATCTTACTATTTTACTTCGGAGTCACGTGAGTGACTACGTGAAGTTTTCAAAGCTCTGTGATTTCACGCCGTGAGAACGAGTCTACACAGCAACAACTGTTTCATTGACAAATGAAGGAAAATATATTCATAATACATACAGTCATGACATAGATTTAAACATGCTGATGTTATTAATAAAGTAATAATAATAGTCCCACCTTTCACTCGGATGGAATCTATAATCAATAAAATAGAGTTGACAAATACCCTTGGTCTAGTGATAGGTTAGTATAAATGTTTGAAATTCATTCCCTTGACTATGCTGCAAGCGTTAGGACTTGGTCCAATGGCACGTACGACCCTTGCTGCTGATGTTATAGCAGCCCTGATGGAGTGATAACTAGAATCAGTATCTATTCCTACATAATCAAAGTCCATTTTATCCTCTGGAAGTGACCTGAACAGATACGTTCATGTAGGTTTTTGTGACTAACAACATAACCAGTTCAGAGCCTCGAAGACTCACAGTGACCTAACATATGATTATATATGTGTGTCCTCACTTTACCAAATGCCCCTGGGTATGCCTTGAACTATTTAAGACACCACGTGTGCTGTGCTTAAGTGAATTATAAGCATAAATATTATATATTATTGTTTACAGACGTAATCATCTTGTTCCATCGCAACTATGTAACGACTAAACCTGTTGCGCTAACCAGCGCTAGGAGGATAACCACCTATGAGATCCGGCGAAACCAAGGATGTAGCTGGACCCCCCTGGTGAAAAGTGTTCACACAATGTTGACATCCCATACTGTATTGTACTTGTCCTAGAAACATTGTGTTAAAGAAATGCTTACCAACTTGATATCCAGGGTGAACCCGACAGAGCAGGTCTTGTTTGCTGCGGCCAATACAATGAGAAGGCACGTTTGCACGGTTAATGGCCGTACAACTTAATTATTGACAAAGATTATTTAAAATGAACTCCAAACAACAGTCATTTGTACCTTCTTCAATGCTACATGAACATTCAACAAACCTTTTCCATCTCCTGGAAAAGAAAGTCCTGCTTTTTAGGTGCTATCGCAGCACACTGAACATATACAAGGACTGATGTGACAACCCAAGCCGTAGATCAGTCTATTGAATCTGCAGAACATAATTTGATTTTAACATGCAACGGCTGATTTCTCAAGCCACAGACTGCACCAGCAAGTTAGATTCAAAATAACCATATAAGGTTATATTATTATTCCCGACAACCGGAATCAAAGTTGATTAGGCCAATCACACAATAGGAACCTAAACGGCTCTTAATGACTTCATTTGAAGCCCCGAGAAATGAAGCAAATGGAGGAAGACACACAGACCTTCCTTCTCCTTGTAGCGAGAATGTACCTTTCGTCACTGTTATGCCACATATTTTGCATCCTGTGAATAAGCATGAAACAAACATATGGACATTCGGTGTAATTCAACTCCCATTCTGTGTTGTCATTGACCTATACCTGATGTTACTCCAGTGGCCAACGAGATTATGTAACCATAATGGGATTCTTTACTTGATTACACCCACGTGACTAACATATGCCACCATCATAACGTGTCAACATGAAGATGAGCATGCAGATATGCATGTCCGCTCAATTACTCTTAACCCACAAAATGCGTAGGATTTATGGGAGCTTGCAGATTTTGGGAGCTTGCAGGTCCGGGTGAGAGACCGCTTTCCGGAGCTCCCGCAACGCAACTTCTCCCGCCCGTGTCGCAAGGTTGGAACGTCCCAGAGCGGGGGCGTACATCACCCGGCGCGGCTTTAATGACCGCGGGGCATTCCAGCGCCCACCGGGGGCTCCAACTGGTGACATTGGGGCCTAGAGCCAGGCCGTACATCGCCCGGCGCAGTCTCAACGGCCGTAAGATTTAACATCATCCGCCTGGGGTTTCAACATCGGGAGAGAAATGGTGCAGGGGAGAGAAAAGACTTTGCCTTCCTTCACAGTGAGGAGGAGATTCACTGTGATGGATGTTTTCTGTAAATTGAATTGTTTGTGTGTCGTGTAGGAATTGTTTTGTTTGTATGGCTGTGGAAACGGAGTTTCGTTTGGGCCTCTCTGAGGTTCGAATGACAAGCAATAAAACTAATCTAATCTAATCCAATATGGGGAGAAGGCAGGCACAGGTTATTGATTGGGGACGATCAGCCATGATCACAATGAATAGCAGTGCTGGCTCGAAGGCCGAATGGCCTCCTCCTGCACCTACAGTGGTTTGCAAACGTTTTCTTGCCCCTTGAACTTTTCCATATTTTGTCACATTACAACCACAGACGTAAATGTATTTTATTGGGATTTTATGTGATAGACCAACACAAAGTGGTGCATAATTGTGAAGTGGAAGGAAAATGATACATGGTTTCCAGATTTTGTGACAAATAAAAAACTGAATAGTGTGGCGTGCTAAAGTATTCAGCCCCCCTGAGTCAATATTTTGTCGAACCACCTTTCGCTGCAATTACAGCTGAAAGTCTTTTGGGGTATGTCTCTACCAGCTTTGCAGATCTAGAGACTGACATTTTTGCTCATTCATCTTTGAAAAATGGCTCAAGCTCAGTCAGATTGGATGGAGAGCATCTGTGAACAGCAATTTTCAAGTCTTGCCAGAGATTCTCAATTGGATTTAGGTCTGGACTTTGACTGGGCCATTCTAGCACATGAATATGCTTAGATCTAAACCATTCCATTGCAGCCCTGGCTGTATGTTTAAGGTCGTTGTCCTGCTGGAAGGTGAACCTTTGCCCCAGTCTCAAGTCTTTTGCAGACTCTAACAGGTTTTCTTCCAAGATTGCCCTGTATTTGGCTCCATCCATCTTCCCATCAACTCTGACCAGCTTCCCTGTCCCTGCTGAAGAAAAGCATCCCCACAGCATGATGCTGCCACCACCATGTTTCACAGTGGGGATGGTGTGTTCAGGGTGATGTGCAGTGTTAGTTTTCCGCCACACATAGCGTTTTGCATTTAGGCCAAAAACTTCAATTTTGTTCTCATAAGACCAGAGCACCTTCCTCCACATGTTTGCTGTGTCCCCCACATGGCTTGTGGCAAACTGCAAACGGGACTTCTTATGGCTTTGTTTCAACAATGGCTTTCTTCTTGCCACTCTTCCATAAAGGCCCGATTTGTGGAGTGCACGACTAATAGTTGTCCTGTGGACAGATTCTCCCACCTGAGCTGTGGATCTCTGCAGCTCCTCCAGAGTTACCATGGGCCTTTGGCTGCTTTTCTGTTCAATGCTCTCCTTGCCAGGCCTGTAGGCAATAGGTTGCACTGGATTTTATTTAGGGGTATCAGAGTAAACGGGGCTGAATACTTTTGCATGCCACACTTTTCAGTTTTTTATTTGTAATAAAATTTGGAAACCATGTATCATTTTCCTTCCAGTTCACAATTATGCACCACTTTGTGTTGGTCTATCACGTAAAATCCCAATAAAATACATTTACGTTTGTGGTTGTAACGTGACAAAATGTGGAAAATTTCAAGGGGTAGGAAAACGTTTGCAAGCCATTGTATTTTCTATGTTTCTAATAATGTCCTTTATTTATTGATACCACCGTTCAAGCATTCTTTGCATATTAACGGATCAAAACGAGTGAAAGGAGGATTTTGGGGAAAATAGCTTCAGTTATGTCAGAATCAGAATCAGAATCAGAATCAGTATATTTTACAACATACGAGGAATTTAACTGGCCAGGTCAGCCATATAATTAAAAGCAAGACTTTATGGCTGATATGTTCCTTTGGTTTGCAATAGTTTCTACCACTGCCGCATTTGGTGACCCTGTCCTCTCCGCTACGGCACCTCCCCCGACATTCTCCATTCTGCGTGTCATGGCAATGGTCATCTGGTCATAAAGAAAATGAATGTTGTTAATGAACTACAGATTATATTAGGCACAATTACAAAGGAGTCAAAGAATGGCCTCTCTATAAAACCACGGATACACACTCTAAGTCTTTGAGCTCGGTACCTCATTCTACTTAGGATGGGGATGCTGCCGATACATATTTCAGGAAACGGAGGCGCCTGGCAGGTTTGGTTCTAATGTGCTAACTATGGTGGCACACACACTGCCATCCGTGAGAGTGCCCGGCTTTCAGTAAAATTTGCCTCGGATACAAGCGTAACAACTATTTCTTCAGATGCTGCCGTTCCCCTGTGAACAGGTTTGAGACTAAACAAGCCGGGCATCTACAACAACCAGCATTTTCCCACGAAGCATCTGATAACTCTCCTATGAATACGGAATAAGATTTGCCTGTGGTAGATGGAATTAGTCTAAACATACATTCCTTACTATAGCTGTCGAATAAACACCGCGATCCTATGGTCACTATTCGTGTCAACAACGTGGCTGCAATTGCCAAAATAGACATTGGTGCTCGCAGCAATATATTACCACTGTCTGCGTTTCAGGAAATTAACAAAAGAACCTCTGCCCTATGCCTGCACCCATCGGAAGTGTGGAGTGACAGTACCACCTAGTTGCCTGCTCCTATAAACCAAATTTCTTTATCATTAGGGGGAGGTTGTCCCTCTGCTTGGCATCGATACCTGTATCAAGCTAGGTTTGGTCTTCTTCGGCAAAGCTGTGCAGTTTGCTCCTATTCAAGACTGCACTCCATTCTTGCATGCTACTTCAATCTCTTCAGCGAAGAGCTTCGTAAGCTCCCTCTCGATTACACTGTTGTTACAGATCCAACTGTCCTCCCTGTTGTGTGTTCTGCGCAGCGCATTCCGGTTGCCACGCGCAACCGTATACAGAAAGAACTCGATAGAAAGAAAGCCCCGGGGGTCATCTCCCCTGTTACATCGGACTGGGTATCAACCATGGTGGCGGCCGTCAAGAAGACCAAAGAAGAGATGCGGATATGTATCAACCTGAAGGATCTGAACACCACTATCAAGCGACCTCATTACCCTATGAGCACGGTAGAAGAGGTAGCTGCACACTTGAGTAAGGCAACGGTGTTCCCAGTTCTGGATGCCAAGAGTTTGTTTTGGCAGATTCCACTGGACTACAAATCGTCCATGCCAACCACCTTCAGTACACCTTTTGGGCGATACTAATTTCTACGCATGCCATTTGGTATGCACTCATCGGGCAGAGGTTCTTTTGATAATTACATAAGATTCTAGAATTATGGGGAAGGAAAGCTTGACAATGGACAACAGAGTAAGGTGAAGGTCAATTCAGAGGGGGGAAGTGAATACGGAGGTCAAAGTACTGTATATCAATGCGCGAAGTACAAGGAATAAAGTGGACGAGCTTGAAGCTCAGTTAGAAACTGGCAAGTATGATGTTGTGGGAATTACTGAGGCAAGGCTGCAAGAGGGCCAGGGCTGGGATCTGAATATTCAAGGGTATACCTCCTATCGAAAAGACAGACAGGTGGGCAGAGGGGGTGGGGTTGCCCTGTTGGTGTGGAATGAAATTCAGTCTCTTGCAAGGCGTGACATTGAAACAGGAGATGTGGAGACAGTATAGATAGAACTAAGGAATTGTAACAGTAAAAAGACCATAAAGGGACTAACCTACAGGCCCCCAAACAGTAGCCTGCACATAGGGTGCAAGTTAAATCAGGGATTAAATTGGCATGTAGCAAAAGCAATGCTGTGGTTGTTATGGGAGATTTCAACATGCAGGTAGACTGGGAAAATCAGGTTGGTACTAGACCCCAAGAAAGGGAGTTTGTAGAGTGCCTTCGTGATGGATTCTTTGATCAGCTTGTATTGGAGCCTACTAGGGAGAAGGCAATTCTGGATTTAGTGTTATGTAATGAACCGGAATTGATAAAATACCTCGAGGTTAATGAGCAATTAGGAGGCAGTGACCATAACATGGTCATGTTTAATCTTCAATTGGAGAGAGAGAAGAGTAGATCAGAGTTGTCAGTGTGCAGTTGAATAAACAGGATTATGGATCCTTGAGGGAGGAGCTGGTCAAAGTTGACTAGAAATATACACTAGCAGGGATGACAGTGGAACAAAAATGGCAAGTGTTTCTAGGAATAATACAGAAGGTGCAGGATCAGTTCATTCATAGGAGGAAGAAAGATTCCAAGGGGAGAAAGGGATGACTATGCCTGACCAGGGAAGTCAGGGACAGTATAAAAATTAAAGCGAAGAAGTACAGCATAGCAAAGATGAGCGGGAAGCAAGAGGATTGGATAATGTTTAAATAACAACATAAGATAACAAAAAAAGACAATACGGGGAGAAAAGATGAGGTACGAAGGGAAGCTAGCCAAGAATATAAAGCAGGATAGTAAAAGCTTAGGTATGTGAAGAGGAAAAAAATAGTTAAGACCAAAGTTGGACCCTTGAAGACCGAAAAAGTTGAATTTATTATGGGAAATAAGGAAATGACTTTTGAGTTGAACAGGTACTTTGGATCTTCACTAAGGAGGACACAAATAATCTTCCTGATATAGTAGTGGCCAGACGATTCGGGTTGGCAGAGGAACTAAAGGAAATTCACATTAGGCAGGAAATGGCATTGGATAGACTGATGGGACTGAAGGCTGATAAATCCCCAGGGCCTGATGGTCTGCATCCCAGGGTACTTAAGGAAGTGGCTCTAGAAATCGTGGATGCATTGTTGATAATTTTCCAATGTTCTAGACACTCAGGATCAATTCCTGTGGATTGGAGGGTAGCTAATGTTATCCCACTTTTTAAGAAAGGCTGAAGAGAGAAATTATATGGGAATTATAGAAGAGTTAGCCTGACATCGGTGGTGGGGAAGATGCTGGAGTCAATTAGAAAAGATGAGATAGCCGCACATTTGGATAGCAGTAACAGGACCGGTCCGAGTCAGCATGGATTTACGAATGGGAAATCATGCTTGACAAACTTCTGGACTTTTTTCAAGATTCAACTAGGAAAATGGACAAGGGAGAGCCAGTGGATTTAGTGTACCTGGACTTTCAGAAAGCATTTGACAAGGTCCCACATAGGAGATTAGTGGGCAAAATTAGGGCACATGATATTGGGGGTAGAGTGCTGACATGGATGGAGAAGTGGTTGGCAGACTGGAAACAAAGAGTAGGGATTAACGGGTCCCTTTCGGAATGGCAGGCAGTGACTAGTGGGGTACCGCAATGCTCGGTGCTGGGACCGCAGCTATTTACAATATACATCAATGAATTGGATGAAGGGATTCAAAGTAACATTAGCAAATTTGCAGATGACACAAAGCTGAGTGGCAGTGTGAACTGTGGGGAGGATGCTATGAGAATGCAGGGTGAATTGGACATGTTGGGAGAGAGGTCAGATGCATGGCAGTTTCAGTTTCATGCAGATAAATGTGAGGTTATCCATTTTGGTAGCAAAAACAGGAAGGCAGATTACTATCTAAATATCATGAAGTTGGGAAAAGGGGAAGTAGAAAGGGATATGAAGGTCCTTGTACATCAGTCTATGAAAGTAAGCATGCAGTTACAGCAGGCAGTGAAGAAAGCAAATGGAATTTTGGACTTTATAACAAGAGGAACCAAATATAAGAGCAAACAGACTAATTCTGCAGTAGTACAGATCCCTAGTGAGACCACACCTGGAGTATTGTGTGCAGTTTTGGTCCTAATTCCTAATTTGAGGAAGGACATCCTTGCTATTGAGGGAGTGCAGCGTAGGTTTACAAGGTTAATTCCCCGGAAGGCGAGATTGTCATATGCTGAAAGAATTGAGCAGCTGAACTTGTACTATCTGGAGTTCAGAAGGAGGAGAGGAGATCTCATTGAAACATATAAGATTGTTAAGGCTTTGACACGCTAGAGGCGGGAAGCATGTTCCCGATGGTTGGTGAGTCCAGTGGGTGAGTAAGGCATTTCGAAAGGAGACGAGGAAACACTGTGGTGAGTCTGTGGAATTCTCTGCCTCAGAGGTGGAGGAAGGTTCTCTGAATGCTTTCAAGAGAGAGCTGGATAGGGCTCTTAAAAATAGTGGAGTCAGGGGACATGGGGAGATGGCAAGAACGTGGCACTGATTTGGGATGATCTGTCATGATCACATTGAATGTCGGTGCTGGATCGAAGGGCCAAATGGCCAACTCCTGCACCTATTGTCTATTGTCTATTGTCTGTTGTATCAATGCTGCCAGTGACGTATTCCAGCGCACCATGGAACCGCATTTTGCCGGCTACCCTTGCGCTATCACAGTTGATGACATTGGCGTTGCTGGGCAGGACATGCAGGAGCATGATGCCAATTTGAAGATGGTGCTGGATCGCGGGAGAGAGATCAAGTTCAAGCTAAATCCCCTCGTGCAAATTCCGGATCAGCGAAGTGAACTATGTGGGCACGTATTTACCAGTGACGGTCTCAACTCAAACCCCTTGAAAACTGCGGTGATCGGCGAAATGACTGTACCCAATGTTTTTGCCAGTGGACAGAGATTTTTGGATATGGTGAACTATCTCGGGAAGCTCATCCCTAACATCAGCGAACGTTAACGTTAACGTCAATCTACCTGTCCCGCTGAATTGTGATGCCTCTCCGTATGGTTCAGGTGCAGTATGTCTGCAGGACGGCCGGACTGTCGCGTATGTATCGCGAACAATTACAGATACAGAACAACGCTATGTTCAGATTGAAAAGTAGCTACTGGCAGTGGTTGACGCCTGCAGTGAATTCAATGATTTTGTGTTTAGAAAGACTATCACAGTCGAGACTGATCACCAGCCCCTGGTCACCATTCTGAACGAACCAATTCACGCTGCACCAGCGCATCTGCAACGGATGATGTTGCAGCTTCAGAGGTATGATGTTACCATTCTTTACAAGTGCGGCAAGGACATGCATCTGGCTGACACTTTGTTGCGGGCGGCTTGAAAGACAAGTGAAAAATGCCCAGCGGAGGAAGAGGCTTTCGTCGTCATGATGGTCAGTTACATTCACTCCTCATGTCTGGGTGAACTGGCAGCGCAGACAGCTGAGGATGACACTTTGAGATAGCTTTCTTCTGTCATTGTCAATGGGTGGCCAGATAAACAGTACAAGCTGCCACTCCCGGTGCGACCGCACTTCCCTGTTCGTGACGAGCTCGTGAATCAAGGTCACGATCGTCGTGGTGAAAGGTCACGATCGTCTTGGTGTTGTGGATCAGACCTGTCCAGAACCACGATCTTATCTAGTTAAGGCGGACGATGGTGTTTACAGACGCACTAGGAGGCACATTCTCCAGTAAACTAACCAATGCCTTCTCAACATTATCCACAGGAACACCTGGGCAACTATGCTTTGCGGCCCAGTGGAGACGCTTCCGAGGAAAGTAGACTGGCAGCTGACCCTGATTTGGACTTGCTCACAGCACTCACGCCGCCAGGGTTAGTGGCAAAATCACAGTGAGGCCTGTAATGCCGTTGCCTGTGAAGGTGAGAAAAAACTTTTTCACCAGAGAGTTGAGAATTTATGGAATTCCCTGCCACAGAGGGCAGTGGAGGCGAAGTCACTGGATGAATTTGAGAGAGAGTTAGATAGAGCTCTAGTGGATTCAAGGGATATGGGGAGAAGGCAGGCACGGGTTATTGTAAGGGGACGATCAGCCATGATCGCAATTAATGGCTGTGCTGGCTCGAAGGTCCGAATGGCCTTGTTCTGCACTTATTTTCTATGTTTCTATGTTTCTATGTTTCTATTAAACACAACTTCAAACAAAATCTGAATTATAACAGCCTATTGCACTTCATCTGTTTATTGATGTGTGTATCTATATATCCTATGGTATATGGACACACTGATCTGATCTGTATTTATGACTACAATATCCTGTTGTGCTGCAGCAATGCAAGAATGTCATTGTCCAATCTGGAACACATGAGAATAAACTCCCTCGATTTGAAAAAAAGGGGAAGTACAACCGGATATAGTGGTCAAAGGATTTAGAAGGATCAGAGGGGAACTTATTGAAACATAAGATTATTAAGGGTTTGGACACTTTTGAGACAGGAGACATGTTCCCGATGTTAGGGGAGTACAGAACCAGGGGCCCCAGTTTCAAAATAAGGGGTAAGCCATTTAGAAGTGAGATGAGGAAACACTTTTTCACACAGAGACTTGTGAGCCTGTGGATTTCACTTCCTCGGTGGGCGATGGAGGCTGGTTCTCTGTATACTTTCAAGAGAAAGCTAGATAGGGCTCTTGAAGATAGTGGAGTCGGGGGATATGGGGAGAAGGCAGGAACGGGGTACCGATTGTGGGCGATCAGCCATGATCACATTGAATGGTGGTGATAGCTCGTAGGGCTGAAAGGCCTACACCTATTGTCTATTGTATATTGATGTTTGACACTATCTTTCCTAAAACAAGTGCTCAGTGCTGAACGCAATATTCTAAATGCGGTCTCACCAATGCCTTGTACAACGACAACATGACCTACTGCTACTCTAACTTGGGTTTAAACTGAATAAGGGAGGTGGGGTGTCAAATGGGATAGTCGAGGACGGAGTTAAAGGGAAAGAGAGTAAAGGGATGGTTAATGACCCCAGAATTAACGGGAAAGAAAGCTCACAAAGGGATAGGAGAGTATGGCCAAGTGTAATAGGGATCGATGTGAAAGGGACCACTTGTCAACATAATTGTATAAGGAGTAAGAGTGTTGTAAAAACAAGCCTGAAGGCTTTGTGTCTCAATGCGAGGAGCATTCATAATAAGGTGGATGAGTTGAGGATGCAGATAGCGATTAATGACTATGCTATAGTTGGGATCACGGAGACATGGCTCCAGAGTGACAAAGGCTGGGAGCTGAACATCCAGGGGTATTCAATATTCAGGAGGGATAGACGAAAAGGAAAAGGAGGTGGGGTAGCGTTGCTGGTGAGAGAGGAGATTAATGCAATAGAAAGGAAGGACATTAGCGTGGAGGATGTGGAATCGATATGGGTAGAGCTGCGAAACTCTAAGGGGCAGAAAACGCTAGTGGGAGCTGTGTACAGGCCACCTAACAGTAGTATTGGAGTTGGGGATGGAATCAAACAGGAAATTAGAAATGCGTGCAACAAGGGTAACACGGTTATAATGGGTGACTTCAATCTGCATGTAGATTGGGTGAATCAAATTGGCAGGGGTGCTGAGGAAGAGGATTTCTTGGAATGTATGCGGGATAGTTTTCTCAACCAACATGTGGAGGAACCAACGAGAGAGCAGGCTATTCTAGGCTGGGTATTGAGTAATGAGGAAGGGTTAGTTAGTAGTCTTGTTGTGCATGGCCCCTTGGGCAAGAGTGACCATAATATGGTTGAGTTCTTCATTAGGATGGAGAGTGATAAAATTAAGTCGGAAACAAGGGTTCTGAACTTGAACAAAGGTAACTTTGAAGGTATGAGATGTGAATTGGCTAAGATAGACTGGCAGGTGATTCTTAAAGGGTTGACAGTGGATGTGCAATGGAAGGTATTTAAAGACTGCATGGATGAAGTACAAAAATTGTTCATACCAGTTTGGCAAAAGAATAAATCGGGGAAGGTGGTGCATCCATGGATAACAAGGGAAATCAGGGATAGTATAAAAACAAAAGATGAGGTATACAAATTTGCCAGAAAAAGCAGCCTACCAGAGGACTGGGAGAAATTCAGAATCCAGCAGAGGAGGACAAAGGGCTTAATTAGGAAAGGGAAAATAGATTATGAAAGGAAACTGGCAGGGAACATAAAAACTGACTGCAAAAGTTTTTATAGATATGTGAAGAGAAAGAGACTAGTTAAAACAAATGTTGGTCCCTTGCAGTCAGAAACAGGTGAATTGATCATGGGGAACAAGGACATGGCAGACCAATTGAATAACTACTTTGGTTCTGTCTTCAATAAGGAAGACATAAATAATCTGCCGGAAATAGCAGTGGAACGGGGGTCAAATAAGATGGAGAAACTGAGTGAAATCCAGGTTAGCCGGGAGGTGGTGTTGGGTAAATTGAAAGGATTGAAGGCCGATAAATCCCCAGGGCCAGATAGTCTGCATCCCAGAGTACTCAAGGAGGTAGCCACAGAAATAGTGGATGCATTAGTGATAATTTTTCAAAATTCCTTAGATTCTGGAGTAGTTCCTGAGGATTGGAGGATAGCTAATGTAACCCCACTTTTTAAAAAAGGAGGGAGAGAGAAAGCGGGGAATTACAGACCAGTTAGTCTAACATCGGTAGTGGGGAAACTGCTAGAGTCAGTTATTAAAGATGGGATAGCAGCGCATTTGGAAAGTGGTGAAATAATTGGACAAAGTCAGCATGGATTTACGAAATCTGATAGAATTTTTCGAGGATGTAACTAGTAGAGTGGATAAGGGAGAACCAGTGGATGTGTTATATCTAGACATTCAGAAGGCTTTCGACAAGGTCCCGTATAAGAGATTAGCATACAAACTTAAAGCACACGGTATTGGGGGTTCAGTATTGATGTGGATAGAGAACTGGCTAGCAGACAGGAGGCAAAGGGTAGGAGTAAACGGGTCCTTTTCAGAATGGCAGGCAGTGACTAGTGGGGTACCGCAAGGCTCAGTGCTGGGACCCCAGCTATTTACAATATATATTAATGATTTGGATGAGGGAATTCAATGCAACATCTCCAAGTTTGCAGATGACACCAAGCTGGGGGGGTATAATTAGGTGTGAGGAGGATGCTTGGAGGCTGCAGGGTGATTTGGATAGGCTGAGTGAATGGGCAGATGCATGGCAGATGCAGTATAATGTGGATAAATGTGAGGTTATCCACTTTGGTGGGAAAAACATGAGGGTAGACTATTATCTGAATGGTGGCAGATTAGGAAAAGAGGAGATGCAACGTGACCTGGGTGTCATGGTACACCAGTCATTGAAAGTAGGCATGCAGGTGCAGCAGGCAGTGAAGAAAGCAAATGGTATGTTAGCATTCATAGCGAAAGGATTTGAGTATAGGAGCAGGGAGGTGCTACTGCAGTTGTACGGAGTTTTGGTGAGGCCACACCTGGAGTATTGCATACAGTTTTGGTCTCCAAATCTTAGGAAAGACATCCTTGCCATAGAGGGGGTACAGAGAAGATTCACCAGACTGATTCCTGGGATGTCAGGACTTTCATATGAGGAAAGATTGTATAGACTCGGCTTGTACTCGCTGGAATTTAGAAGATTGAGGGGGGATCTTATAGAAACTTACAAAATTCTTACGGGGTTGGACAAGCTAGATACTGGAAGATTGGTCCCGATGTTGGGGGAGTCCAGAACAAGAGGTCACAGTCTAAGGATAAGGGGGAATTCCTTTAGGACCGAGATGAGGAAAACATTCTTTACACAGAGAGTGTTGAGTCTCTGGAATTCTCTGCCACAGAAGGTAGTTGAGGCCAGTACATTGGCTATATTTAAGAGGGCGTTAGATGTGGCACTTGTGGCTAAAGGGATCAGGGGGTATGGAGAGAAGGCAGGTACGGGATATTGAGTTGGATGATCAGCCATGATCATATTGAATGGCGGTGCAGGCTCGAAGGGCCGAATGGCCTACTCCTGCACCTATTTTTCTATGTTTCTATGTTCTATGTTTCTAACTAATGAAGGCCAATGTGCCAAAAGCCTTTTTTGACCCCCTTATCTAGCTGCGATTTAACCTTCAAGGAACCATCCACTGCAGTCCCAGAGTACTCTTGTCCACAACACTCCTCAGATGCCTACCATTCACTGTGTAGTTCCTGCCCTTGTTCCACGTCCAAAATGCAACAACACGCTTCTCTGTATAAAATCCCATCAACCATTCCTCAGCCCACCTGGCCAATCAATCCAGATCCTGCCGGAATCTTTCTCAACTACCTTCGCTATCTGCAAAACTACCCACTTTTGTATCATGTGCAAAGTTGCTAATCTTGCCCTATATGTTCTCATCCAAATTATCGATGTGGATGACAGACAGTAACACAAAACCTGAGGCACAGCACTCGTCACAGGCATCCAGTCTGAGAAGCAACGTACCACCATCATCCACTGCTTCCTTCCATGGAAGCATGCAGCTATGTCCTGACATCTTGCATTTTCCTTGAGCAAGGCGTAAAGTATTTCCAGGAAGAGAGAATGTGGACAATAAGGTGAGTTCTCATGGATCGTTTATAAATTACCTTAGAATCGCATCGTTGCTTCGTGCAAACCTTGAAATTGAAACTGCTGCGCAGAGAAGAGGCCGGTTTTAAATCAACTTTCTTCAAGGAAGCTAAGGCAAGTGAAAGTGCATGTGTATATACTTACCAACCTCGCCTAGATACCACTGTCCATTTACAAATGACTGAGACACCAGCAATATCCCGAAAAGGATGAAAAGTGTCACAGCCATTCTTTTGCAGTAATCTATTTTTCTGGATGAGAGATCTGGAAAGGAAATGTGTAATCTAACCCGAGTTCTACTGCTTATATTGATCTGTGTGGCATCGTGTGGATTCGAGATTGGTCTATTGATGATCATGGCAAGGCAGGGATGGGTGTGCTTCCAGAGCTGCTTTTGATTGGAGGATATGGACTATGAGGAGAGTTTTGAAACACTTGGATTGTTTTATCTGGAGCGGAAAAAAATGAGGGAGACTTCCAGATAGAAACATAGAAAATAGGTGCTGGAGTAGGCTATTCGGCCCTTCGAGCCTGCACCACCATTCAATATGATCACGGCTGATCATCCAACTCAGTATCCTGTACCTGCCTTCTCTCCATACCCCCTGATCCCTTTCGCCACAAGGGCCACATCTAACTCCCTCTTAAATATAGCCAATGAACTGGCCTCAACTACCTTCTATGACAGATGTTTCAAAAATTATGAAATACAGTTATGATAGTCTAATCGCCTTCCGCAATATTGATATCCAAATATTATAAGATAAAGTATTGAGATCCGAGGGCAGTAGATGTGCGGGTCCATACCTAAACCCAGAGAGTGACGGTTATCAGGAACGCGTCACCATGTCTGGTGGTGAAACTGATGAAATTGGTACGATTAGGAGATATGCCTATGGAATGTGTTGATAGGAATCATATGCACGCATAAATAATTTGTTTCACGTGGCATTGTGTTTCACACAGCTGTCATGGGACGAAAGGCCTATTCTTGTGCTATACTTTTCTATACCACATATTGAAATGTAGGGATCAGTGGGCAAAAGAGAAATGGAGGAAGTTTATTATGAGGATGCTTGTGGTCCTCCAGTTCTGCAGGAAATTTATTGAAGTCGGAGAAGGAAGAGGTAGAGCATGAGAAACAGCAAGTCAGCATGATGTTTGCAAGTGATTGTAAAAGCAATTTAATTGTGATCTTTCAGTTAAAGGAAATCGATTAACTATATTTTAGGTCGCTGACCAATCGTATGAAACTTCAGATTTTTTTGTTCTTGCCAAATGTGTTTACATTTAGTTTCCGATAATATCCACATTCAAATGTCTTTATTCCGTGAATTAATAGTTGAGAATGTAGATGAGACAAATACCAAAACATTAACAATCGAACAAGTACATGGATCGGAAAACTTAAAAGGGATTATGGGGAATTGGAGAGTTGTACCGTGTCGCCGTGTATCCGCTGTCCTCCTTTTCTGGTTCCCACGCTAGTGTCCCACAACTTGAAACCCTCGACTATCATTTCCCAAAACCCCTCCGGGAATTACAAGGCCATCAGCAGGCCTATTATACAATTCTGGAAGAAAGCCTGCTCTGGGAATGCGAATCGCATTGCATGCAGGGATCGGTGAGGGTATATTTTGTAGATACCACTAAAAGGGGAGATATTGCCGATAGCAAAGTTGGATGTCAATGATTGTAGCAGGATGTTTATCAGCTGGAAAACTGCACGGAAAAAGTCTAAAGTAGCTTAATGCAGTACAATGTGAGATTTGACATTTTGGGAAGCGAAATGAAGACACAAATTTCACGGTGCATGGTGGGACCCAAGAGAGTAATGTAGCAGAGTACATGTTTGTTTCTCCTGGAAAATGGAATGCTCGTTCACCCTGAATACTCAACTGGCTTAGCAACACGAGATTAGATGACCCACAGAGCAAATTAGCAGACATTCACACAAGCACCCGAAGGTGGCATGCATGCAGCCATCATGGACGTCCAATTAATTCCTTTTTGCAACTGTTCCAATGGCCCTGTGAATCCCTGTGAAGGTACTGCATTGCTTTATATCCCAAAATGCAACAACTCTTACACTGCATTAAAATCTATTGAACACTAGACCGTTGGGTTCCGTCCTCTCAACAGGGGAGGGGAGGGGAGCTGCGACGTCACACACACACTAACCATAGCAATGTTACAAAATTTGGGGATTTTGAAAATCAAGCCTGCAATTTATTCCATCAGATAAAGCATAAAAAGAAGTTAAAATTGACACCTAATTCACTTTCATATCTTCAGAATTAAAAAAAATTATGGCCATTTTCATACTCGGAAATTAGCATCTTGTTCCCTATTGCTTTTCCATTGACAACACAAAAGCTGTGATCGAGGACAGTCAAAAGCCCATAACTTTCTTAACAATTAAGAGAACTGAAAGAAATTTTCAGATATTATAGAGCGAAGCATTCTGAAACAAATATGAAACAATCTTACTTGCATGACCTAAAATTAAAGCATATAATTAGTTAGGTAACTAATTGAAGCTAACTACAAAATTCAATTACTAGATCTAAACATCTATCCATTTCTTTAGAAAAGGTTAACATTTTTAAATAGCCTAAGTGTCCAAATAACATTCACACAAGAATTCAAAATATAACATGATTTTTTAATCTCATCGTCATGAATTTAAAGGCCAAATGAAAGGAATTTAATGTTTAATTCCCAAAAATTAAAGGCCATTTAAATCATCTTGCGAGTGGGTTTTTGTGGAACGCGATCAATTGGAACGTTGCGATTGCAGTGAACACGACTTACCCCGTGTTTTATCCCCTACATGAGATCCGTCTCGTTGTCGGTGTTGACGCCGTTTCGTCGCTTTTTATTTTACTCCACCCATTAAATTGTCCCCCGATTTAAAAAAAAGACTTCAGAGAACGGAAGTGGGAACGATTCTGTTGCATCAGCTATCAGTCCAAGAAAATATATCGCAGACAGGCACGAAAAAACGGCATTTTAATCCCCCCCCCCCCCCAAAGGAGCCAAAGCCGCACACACAGCCATTGGCAGAACTGCAGTGCGGCTGAATGTAAGTATTGTAACATACCTACTAACCACCCCCTACACACACAGCGGGAAGGGGGGTGGGGAGGGAGGGGGGAAGGAGGAGGGGGGGAGTGGAGGTAGTGGGGGAAGAATGGGCGGAAAGGGGAGGGAGGGAGGATAAGTGGAGTGGAGTGGGGGAGAGGGTGGACAGGTGGAGGGAGGCAGATGGGGAGGAGGAGAGATATGAGAGGGAAGTATGGGGGGTAGGGGGAGAGAGATGAGGGGGAGAGGATGGGAGTGGGGGGAGGCGAGGGAGATGGAGGAGGGAGGGGAGAGGGGTGGGTTGGTGTGAGGGCAGAGGGGTGGACGGGGTGAGCGGGGAGAGAGAGGACGAAGAATATAGATAGGAGTAGGAAGAGAGGGGGAAGGGGGAGAGAGAGAAGGGGGGAGAGATGGTGGTTGGGGGAGAGGAGTGTGGTGGGAGAGGGGGAGGAAGGGAGGGGGAGGAGGGGGAGGGAAAGGGATTGGAACGGGGTCTTTCGCTGTGCAGCGCTGCTCTGCGGACCCGCGGCCGAGTGCAAGAATTGACGCAATCAGGGACTGCATATCTTGATAGTTTGCAGGCAGGCGATCATCGTGTTGATGTATCGCCAACTATCAATGGAGCGCTCGACCTCCAGCGGCGACCAGTGTTCATGGAGGGCAGGGTGCAATGCCACCAAATCCATTGCCGTTTTGTTCCACTTCAAGCAGGGTGCATGGTCACCAAATCCAAGTGCAGTTTTGTTCCACTTCAAGCAGGGTGCATGGCCACCAAATTCAAGTGCAATTACGTACCACTTCAAACAGGGTGCAAGGCCACCAAAGTCAAGTGTAGTTTCATACCAATTCAAGCAGGGTGCAAGGCCACCAAATTCAAGTGGAGTTTCATACCACTTCAAGCACGGAGCAAGGCAACAAAATTCAAGTGCAGTTTCATGCCACTTCAAGCAGGGTGCAAGGCCACCAAGTTCAAGTGCAGTGTCATGACATTTCAAGCAGTGTGCAAGGCCATCAAATTCAAGTGCAGTTTCATACCTCTGCAAGCAGGGTGCAAGGCCACCAAATTCAAATGCAGTTTCATACCATTTCATGCAGGGTGCAAGGCCATCACATTCAAATGCAGTTTCATACCATTTCATGCAGGGTGCAAGGCCACCACATTCAAATACAGTTTCATACCATTTCAAGCAGGGTGAAACCACCATAATTCTACACAAAACAGTAGGACAGGTTTGGAGGGTTATGGACCAAGCGCAGGCAAGTGGGACTAGGGTAGCTGGGACACAGCGGGCCTGTTTCCAAAAAGTTTCACGCTGGGACTTTTTGACTCGACAGCATGAGTAACATGTATTTGGTATGATGTTTGCATGTGAATGCGAACGCAAGTTAATTGGGACTTTTCAGTTAAAGAAGAAGGAATATGAAATTTATTTTAATAGGATGCAGATGGGAATCTTCATATAATTCTAGTGAACATAGATCGGAGCAAGGGGCACTCAGATCAGAAAGGCTGCAGATGACTTGCTAATACATGAGCATATTCTCAGTTGATGAGTGGAAATATATATTTCTGCTTTGCCAGATGCAATGACTCTTATCATATCGTTCCCAATCCCAAGGGAAACGGTTGGCGGTTGATACAGATAGATACTATGTCAGGGGTTATCTGACCGCCGGTGTGAGTGTGTGCTTGGGCGTATGGGTGTATGGGGGAGGTGTGTCTCTTTCAGTGTATTTCATAATTTCAAGAACATTCACTTCCGATGGGAATCTGCAAATATATATATCGAGTTGCTCTCGACTGAAATAGACTGTGAATGCAAACAAGATGTTGGTCAGTTCCAGATACCAACGGAAAATGGTGGATGGATTTACAATATAAGGAGCGGGCGTGAAGCGAAGAGATGACATGCTACGGGAAATTATGCAGTTAATGAGGAGAAAACTAACAGCATTGATGCAAAGTGGACTGACTTTATCTAACTCGAGGGCTTCCTAAAGTTTTCAACACCTAGAGATAAAACTGGCATATGGTCTACGTTCCTTTATTGGTCGGGGTATTTACCAAAATTATTTGAAAGTGATGCTGCAGTTGTATTTCATTAATGTCAGACTACAGTGGGAGTATTGCATGCAGTACTGCTCTGCCAATTGCTGGACGGATTTTGAGGTGTTATTGAATGTGGCAGAAGACGTTTACAAGATTGCTACTTTGATTACAGGATATGACTTTGAGGAGCATATTGACATATTTGAACGTTTTCTCTGGAGCAGAGTAGAATGTGCAACTAAGTAAGTAAGTAAGTTGATTGGCCAAGTATTCACATACAAGGAATTTGCCTTGGTGCTCCACTCACAAGAAACAGCATGGCAGACAGTGACAGTTACGAATGACTCAGAAAACACTAAATATTAATAATAATAAAACATTAATGATAAAACACCATTGATCAAGCATGTAAAGCAACAAAATAACAGATCAAAGTGAGGCTACAGATTTTTGGCTGTTGACTAGAGCAACTAATCGTGGATAAATACTGTTTTATGTCTGGCTCAGGCAGCTTTGACAGGCCAGACTCGCCTTCCAGAGGGAAGTGATTCAAAGGGTTTATGTCCAGGATGAGAGGGGTCAGAGATGACCTTGCCCGCTCGCTTCCTGGCCCTTGCAGTGTACAGTTCATCAATGGAGGGAAGGTTGCAGCCAATAATATTCTCTGCCGATAGGACGATTCGCTGCAGCCTCCAGGTGTCGTGCTTGGTGGCTGAGCCAAACCAGACCATGGTGGAGAAGGTGAGAACAGACTCTACGATGGCCGTGTAGAATCGGACCATCATTGCCTGTGGCAGATTGTGCTTCCTCAGCTGCTGCAGGAAGTACATCCTCTGTTCCGCTATCTTCCGCCCTGGCTTCCTGACGCATGCTTGCTGATCAGTCTGCCTCGGGTAACTGTTTTCATAACGGTGGTGAAGCTATGGAATTCTTTGCACAGAAAGCTGTGAAGGGCAAGTCAGTGGGTATGTTGAAGGCAGAGATATATAGATTCATGATTAGTACAGGTGTCAGCGATTATGGGGATAAGGCAGGAGAATGGGGTTTGGAGGGAGAGATAGACGACACCTGTTTAAATGGCGGAGAACATTTGCTGGACCAAATGGGCTAATTCTGCTCCTATTCCTTATGACCTTATGACGTTATGACACTCTGATCGGCCGCCTTAGTCTCTGGTCACCAATACACACTTTGTGAGCAGGTTTGCTGCACGTAACCTGCACCTCACTCTCCGCTCACTTCGAAATCGCTGTCATGGAAAATTCTGATGATGTCTATAGCGGCAGTCATGGTTAACAGATAAACCGTGTTCTGGATAATGAGACACAGCCACTTGGCTGTCACAAGGGATGAGAGGGAGAGCGATATTTATATTAATGGGATCCGTAGATCATTGGTTATAGTTTATGGAACGCTGTGTTCTTCTCAAGCCTCACATTTTCATAATAACCATATAACCATATAACAATTACAGCATGGAAACAGGCCTTCTCGACCCTTCCAGTCTGTGCTGAACATTTATTTTCCTCTAGTCCCATCTGAGTAAAGAAGTTCCCCCTCATGTTACCCCTCATGTTATCCCTTAATTCTCATGTCATGCCCTCTTGTTTGAATCTTCCCAACCCTCCATGGAAAAAGCTTATCCACGTCAACTATGTCTATCCCTTTCATCATTTTAAAGACCTCAATCAAGTCGCCCGTTAACCTTCTACGCTCCAAAGAATTTTATAAAATAAAGCTGGCCTTTATAAATCAGAGCATTGAATATAGGAGTAGGGAAGTAATGTTAAAATTGTACAAGGCATTGGTGAGACCAATTTCATTTCGGAGTCACGTGAGTGACTTCGTGAAGAACCCACCAGCACGCATGCACGACATATCATCGCAACGCGTTGCTGTCGACAGCTGGCGGTGGGGTGCGCTCCCCGCCAGTCCTTCATAAGGGACCGCTAAGGTAAGTTATACTAACCTTAAGTTGGTTGGTCCTTGCTGCGAGTACATTTTGTCTTTCAGCAAGGGCATGGACGGGAGTTCGAGAGGCCGAAAGACGTCCGTCCGGAGTCGCCGGCCACCTGTCCCGGAGCCCTCATCATCGGTTGCACCTGTGAGACAGGCTGGGAAGAAGGCGGGGAAACTGGGGAGCCCTGTTGCTGCAGGACCGTACCCGCTGACACACCGCAGCTCCGGGGAGGAGTTCGAGGAGCAGGACTGCGGTGTGCCGTCGGAGCAGGCTGACCCTGCCTCGGCATTGAGGTCGCCAACGGGCCCATTGGCGGCCTTGGGCAAGGGCTCGCGTGAGGCTGCACAGCCCTTCTCCCTCAGCCCTCAGAGAAGGGGAAGGGATGGAGCCCAGAAGCCTAACCCTTCAGGGGCAAAGGCATCACCTGCCGCCAAGCAGCGACTGGTGCAAAGGCGGGACTCAAGTCCACTGTGAGGTCCAGTGTTGACTCCCCAACCACCGACGCCGGGACGGGTCATTTGGGTGGAGTCCCGCACGGTCGCCGAGTCCCCCATGGATGGGGGGACGAGACCATGCGTCGGCAAGGTCCACGATGTGGGCAGCCGGCAAGCCCGCGCGGGCGTCGGGTCACCGTGCTGAGACATTGGGTGCCGACTCCCTGCAACGTTTGCCCTCCGTGGCAGCGGCATTAGGCTCCGCCAAAAGAAGGCGTTTGAACACACCTCCCGCACGGGAATCGCTCAGCTTTGCTGCGGCGGCTGGCAGCGACAACTTCCGGCACCGGGTTCACCTCGACGAGGTGCGGGCCGATGAAAGGAGCCTCAGCAGTATATCAGAGCTTGAGGACTCCGACCGCCGAAGTGTTCAGGGCGAAGGGCGTATTGACCGTATGGAGCGGCTATTGGAGCTCCTTTTGCACAACCAACGGCAGGAGGCATCCAGCATCAAAGGGCACAGGGAGGTTTCACCAGTCTCAACAGCCAGCCTGAGGCAGCCAGAGGAGGAGGAATTTGCAGACCCTACACCGGTTCCATCGGAGGTGCCGCCGGAAGAACTCCTTGATGTGGCGGCGAAATTTGCTGCTCCGGAGACAGCGGGACTTCCCCTCAACCCCAAACTGGCTGCCACCATGGACTTCCTCACCAACCACCAGCTCCAGGAGGAAGTTCTCTCACAGGCCATCAACCGGCATAAGGCCCCATCCAAGTGCAACTCCCTCAACGTGCCCGTGGTCAATACGCCGATCTGGGGCAACATAGGCACAGCCATCAGAACTCAGGAGATAAAGCTCCAACGAATCCTGAGGCTGCTCACGGCTGGAATCACCGCGTTTGCGCGGTCGGTGGATGGCGAAGACCTCAACCTAGAGCAGGAGGATGCTCTCGCGCTGCTATGTGCCACGCAGCACGAAATAAATGCCTTTAGGAAAAGCAGCATCCGCCCCACGCTCAACCCAAAATTTGCTGGGTTGTGCAAGGCGCCTCCTCCACCACCGCCCAGACAGCTGTTCGGGGAAGACCTCCCGAAGAGGGTTAAGGATCTGGATGACCATGCCAAAACGGTGGGACTTATGCGGTCTCAGATCGCCCCCAGGCCGCCGGCCATAAAAGCGCCATTTATTCGGCCACGAGGCCCTGTCTCCAGACCAACACGGACCTACGCTCCAGCTCCACCTCGCTACCAGCAGCCCCAGCAGCCGCGGCCTTTTTTAGGGCAAGGCCAGCAGCAGCCGCCGTGGAAGATGCGGACACCGCAGCACCAGCCCAATCCAGCACCTCCACGACCCGCCAAACATGTCAGGGACCGCCGGTAACCAGGGAGGTAAGGCGGTCTGGTTTTCACGTACCTGTGTGTTTAACTTCACATGTTGGTGGGCGCCTTCGGTTTTTCTTGGAGGCATGGGAGACTATCACTTCCGATGAATTTGTTTTACAAAGTATTCAAGGTCATGAGATTGAATTTATTAACGGCGACATTCCTCCATCCCAGCATATGCCCAATCGGACATTTACGCTGTCTGCCGTTGAACAGGCAGCAGGCTATGCTGAGATCTTAAGGTTAGAAGAAAAAGGCGTGATAGAAAAAACTATGCACGAACCAATTGAATTTGTATCAAATATATTTACCAGGCCCAAGAAGGATGGAGGATGTCGGGTTATTATTGATCTGACCCATTTGAATACTTTTGTACACCCATTTCAAAATGGACACTTTCGAGACAGCCAAGTCATTGATTTCTCATGGCTGCTTTATGGCATGCATTGATTTAAAAGATGCATACTATTCTGTATCCATTCGGAAACACCATAGGAAGTTCTTAAAATTTGTCTGGATGGATCAGCTCTGGCAATACAGGGCTTTGCCAAATGGGCTTACTACAGCCCCTAGATTGTTTACTAAATTACTGAAACCCATTATGGCCAGGCTACGGAAGCAACATCATATAGTGATGGCCTATTTGGATGATATATTGATTGTTGGCAATACCCTGGAGTCGGCTGAACAGGCAGTCTCAGCCACTGTGGCAATTTTTCAGCAGCTGGGGTTTATTGTCCATCCAGACAAGTCGAAGTTCTGCCCTTCACAGGTTATGGATTATCTGGGGTTCACGGTGGATTCCAATCGCATGAGGGCCACCAGACCGACTAACAAGGTTGGGGATGTCACCCAAGTATGTCAGGATTTAGCCTGCGCCAGTATACCATCAATTAGGCAAACTGCTAAGGTGATTGGCAAGATCGTAGCATTGTTTCCAGCAGCTCAATATGGGCCTTTGCATTATCAAAATTTGCAAAGAGCCAAGATCTCCGCGTTAAAACAGAACGCCGGTCATTTCGACAGACTAATGCAGCTGCCTCTTAAAGCTAAGATTGAGTTACAATGGTGGGTGGACCATATTAGTGACTCATTTAAACCCATTATTGTGCCCAATCCGATGGTATACTTGCAAACCGATGCAAGCTCCTATGGCTGGGGAGCTACGGACAACTACTCTAGTTGCGGGGGCAGATGGGACACCCTTGAATCTACTATGTTGTTATCACAAGGGATAAACTATTTGGAGATGCTTGCAGCATTTCACGGACTTCGAGCTTATTGTTCCAATCTTACTGACGCTCATGTCCGTATCCAAATAGACAATACCACTGCGGTGGCATATTTAAACCATATGGGCGGTACCAGGTCAATTTCATGTGATGAATTGGCTAATACAATTTGGCTCTGGTGTATTCAAAGGAATATTTGGATTTCAGCTACCTATTTACCAGGTGAGCTCAATACTGTGGCGGACACCAGGTCACGCAAGTTTAATGACAACATTGAGTGGATGTTGCATCCTCAAATTTGGTGAACCGGATATCGACCTCTTTGCGTCACGGTTGAACCATCAGGTACCAACATACGTTTCGTGGGAACCAGATCCTGGGGCAATGGCGATGGATGCATTCTCGCTGGACTGGGGGAAATGGTTTTTCTATGCATTCCCCCCGTTTTGCCTCATCTGTCGGGTATTGCGGAAAATCCAGATGGATGCTGCTAAGGGCATTCTTATTATTCCTGACTGGCCTACGCAGCCATGGTATCCGGTGGTCTTTGACATGATCAGTCAGCTTTTGGTCCTCTTAGAGGGTTGACCACAATTGGTCACTAACCCCGTGTCAGGGGAACCACATCCCTGCCATAGCTATCTGAATTTGTTGGCTTGCAGATTCTAATCCGGCCATTACTGCAGTATGGCCTATCACCCAGAACTATGGATACCATTGGAGCGTCGTGCCGAGAGTCCACCAGGCGGCGATACCTCTCCCACATCCGAAAATGGGAAGCCTACTGCAGCCGCTCTCAAATCACATATGACAATGCATCCATAGCCAACGTATTGGAATTCCTCGCGGGGTTGCACCATGATGAACACTTGATCTTGAGTGCCATCAACAGCGCCAGAAGCGCGCTGTCATTCTACCTCAATATTGAGGTAGGATCCAACAGGCTAGTGTCCAGACTCATGCGGGGTATATTCAATATGAATCCGCCTACACCACACTATAATATCACCTGGGATGTCAGGAAAGTACTAACCCTGCTCAGGACGTGGTCGCCCATGGAGGGGCTAGAGCTGGACAAACTCACCATGAAACTGGTGATGTTACTAGCGCTGACTTCAGCGCAGAGGGTACAGACACTGCATAAAATCCGCATCGACAGGATGATCTCTACCCCTGCAGAAGTAGTCTTCTTTATCGATGAGCTACTAAAGCAGCATAGACCTGGGTGCACAGGGCTGCAGCTGAAGTTCCCGGCATACCCCGCAGATGCAAGGCTATGTTTAGCCGCCCATATCCGTCACTATGTCGAGGTGACAAGACACATAAGGGGAATGGAGAAATACCTGCTTGTCACTCACAAGACACCTCACCATCGAGTGACAGTCCAGACGATATCCAGGTGGCTCAGGATCGTCTTGGGTAAGTCAGGTATCGACACTAATGTGTTCAAATCCCATTCCACCAGGGCTGCATCAACGTCGGCGGCGAGGGTCATGGACGTGCCCATGGACCATATTCTCACTACAGCAGGATGGGCAAATGAAGCTGTGTTTCAGCGATTTTACAACAAGCCTGTTGCTGCTCCTCTACAGTTCGCGGAGGCCGTGCTGAATGCAGGTCAAGAATGTGGAGATGTCCCCGAATTAGGGGTTTTTGCTTTGTTTATTAATAAATATTCTTCTTGTTTTTCAGTATAACCAGTTTGAGAAAATTGTTTACTCCCATCCATCCTTGCTAGTGGTGTGTCAGCATGGACGTGGTCCAGGGCGTGCAATCACAGAAGCTTTGAAGTCTTCACGAAGTCACTCACGTGACTCCGAAATGAAATAGTAAGATTGAACGAGAACTTACCAGTTCGAAGGTTGATCTTTATTTCATGAGGAGTTGCGATGAGGGATTTCGTGCCCTCCGCTCCCAACCCTTGATCATAATCAACTGGTAATTAGAGTCTCTTCAATCTTACTATGCCAAGTCATTTCTGTTGTTGGTTTCTGTGATTCCACACCGCTACTTTGAAGAATGTCACGCTGGCGGGTTCTTCACAAAATCCCTCATCGCAAGTCCTCATGAAATAAAGATCAACCTTCGAACTGGTAAGTTCTCGTTCAATCTTACTATTCTGGAGTATGGTGTACAATTTTGGTCGCCTAATATAGGAAGGGTGTCAACAAAATACAGAGAGTACATAGGAGGTTTACTAGAATGTTGCCTGGGTTCCATCAACTAAATTACAGAGAAAGGTAAAGATAGACTGGCAAGTGATTCTGAAAGGGTTGCAGTGGATGTGCAATGGAAGGCATTTAAAGACTGCATGGATGAACTACAACAATTGTTCATCCCAGTGTGGCAAAAGAATAAATCAGGGAAGGTAGTGCATCCATGGATAACAAGGGAAATCAGGGATAGTATAAAAACAAAAGATGAAGGATACAAATTAGCCAGAAAAAGCAGCCTACCAGAGGACTGGAAAAAATTCAGTCCAGCAGAGGAGTACAAAGGGCTTAATTAGGAAAGGGAAAATAGATTATGAAAGAAAACTGGCAGGGAACATAAAAACTGACTGCAAAAGTATTTACAGATATGTAAAGAGAAAGACATTAGTTAGTCAGAAACAGGTGAATTGATCATGGGCAACAAGGACATGGCAGACCAATTGAATAACTAATTTGGTTCTATCTTAACTAAGGTAGACATAAATAATCTGCCGGAAATAGCAAGGGACCAGGGGTCAAATAGGTGGAGGAACCGACTGAAATCCAGGTTAGCCGGGAAGTGGTGTTGGGTAAATTGAATGGATTAACGGCCGATAAATCCCCAGGGCCTTATAGGTTGCATCTCAGAGTACTCAAGGAAGTAGCCACAGAAATAGTGGTTGCATTAGTGATAATTCTTCAAAACTCCTTAGATTCTGGAGTAGCTTTGAGGATTGGAGGATAGCTAATGTAACCACACTTTTTTAAAAAGGAGGGAGAGAGAAAACGGGGAATTACAGACCGGTTAGTCTAACATCGGTAGTCGGGAAAATGCTAGAGTCAGTTATTAAAGATGGCATAGCAGCACATTTGGAAAGCGGTGAAATCATTAGACAAAGTCAGCATGGATTTACGAAAGGTAAATCATGTCATATAACATATAACATATAACATTTAACAATTACAGCACGGAAACAGGCTTTTTTGGCCCTTCCAGTCTGTGCCACGTCTGACGAACCATAGAATTTTTCGAGGATGTAACTAGCAGAGTGGATAGGGGAGAACCAGTGGATGTGTTATATCTAGACTTTCAGAAGGCTTTCGACAAAGTCCCACATAAGAGATTGGTATACAAACTTCAAGGACACGGTATTGGGTGTTCAGTATTGATGTGGATAGAGAACTGTCTGGCAGACAGGAAGCAAAGGGTCGGAGTAAACGGGTCCTTTTCAATGGCAGGCTGTGACTAGTGGGGTACCGCAAGGCTCAGTGCTGGGACCCCAGCTATTTACGATAAGTATTAATCATTTGGACGAGGAAATTGAATGCAACATCTCCAAGTTTGAGGATGACACTAAGCTGGGGGATAGTGTTAGGTGTGAGCAGGATGCTAGGAGGCTGCAAGGTGACTTGGATAAACTGGGTGAAGTCGGCATGGCAGATACAGTATAATGTGGATAAATGTGAGGTTATCCACTTTGCCTGGGTTTCAGCAACTAAGTTACAGAGAAAGGTTGAGCAAGTTAGGTCTTTATTCTGTGGAGCGCAGAAGGTCAAAGGGGGACTTGATTGAGGTCTTTAAATTGATGAAAGGGATAGACAGAGTTGACGTGGATAAGCTTTTCCCATTGAGGGTAGGGAAGATTCAAACAAGAGGGCATGACATGAGAATTAAGGGACAGAAGTTTAGGGGTAACATGAGGGGGAACTTCTTTACTCAGAGAGTGGTGGCTGTGTGGAATGATCTTCCAGCAGAAGTGGTGGAGGCAGGATCGATTTTAACATTTAAAAGTAAAGTGGATAGGTATATGGATGGGAAGGGAATGGAGGGGTATAGTCTGAGTGCAGGTAGATGGGACTAGGGGAAAATAAATGGTCACCGCGGACTGGAAGGGCCGAGAGGGCCTGTTTCTGTGCTGTAATTGTTATATGGTTATATGGTTATATGGTTATACTAGCCCCGCCATGTTTCTCCGTCATTTCCACAGTCCAAACCCCGGCGGGCTGTAGCAGTACCCCAACATGTTAAGACCCAGATTCCTGCAAGTTCCTTTCTCCGTCGCATTCGACCGGATCGGCATGCGAACCCACGTCCCTTTCCTCCCCGGACGCCTCTGTTTCCCATGGGTGCCTCCTACAGCTGTGATTGATGGGGGTGGAGGCATCACTCCGGTTCACCCTTCTGCCATCACCTTCCTCCTTGTTTTCTCCCTCTCCAACGGATCCCTCGTTCTTTTGCAGGCCGCCGAGTTTTGGGTCCTTAGAGTTGGTTCCCGGTTGTCACGTGGTTTATGCAACTGATTAGACTGCTCGAGCAGTGGTTAGCACATTGGTTCATTCCACAATTGCGCAGCTCAATGTTGGACTGAGTCATTCAAAGTCTAAATGAACTACACAATGTGGTGCACATCGACATTTTAATTAACAATGTCTACATGATCTCCAGCAAAATCTTAGAAAACCTTTTGCATTGTAGGTAGGCCACGCGTTGAGATAACATGGGATCAGTACAACATTGGCTGGGGGAAAATGGAGAGGGTAATAGTGGAGGTTGTTTTTTCATAATGGACCTTGCGACTAGCGCTGCAATGCAGGGCACGATGTGGATCCCACTGTACGCTACCTATAAATCAACAATTTGGACGTCGATTAAGGTGTCCTGTTTACGAATTTTGCTGATGCCGCCAAAAGAGGAATTGATGTTTGTTTAATTATTTGTGTAAAGTGAATTATTTTAAATAAAATGTGGACAAACAAAACTGAATCACACCTGTAACAGTTATTTATCGTGAACCGTACCATACGGTCTCCGTAGAATATAACGAATGCTCTACTTAATTCATTAATATAAGTATCACTCTCTCTCAGTTTCCCTTATTCTCTGTGATAGCCAAGAGTCTGTGTCTCATTACGCAGAGAACGCGTTACCTGTTAACTATGATTGGCGTTATGGCCATGTGAGGCTTGAGAAGAATACAGCGTTCCATAAAATATAACCAATGTTCTACGGATCCCATTAATATAAATATCGCTCTCCCTCTCATCCCTTGTGACAGCAAGTGGCTGTGTCTCATTACACAGAACACGGTTTATCTGTTAACCATGACTGCCGCTATAGACATCATCAGAATTTTCCATGACACCGATTTCGAAGTGAGCGGAGAGTGAGGTGCAGGTTACGTGCAGCAAACCTGCTCACAAAGTGTGTATTGGTGACCAGAGACTAAGGTGGCCGATCAGAGTGTCATAACGTCATAAGGTCATAAGGAATAGGAGCAGAATTAGCCCATGTGGTCCAGCAAATGTTCTCCCCCATTTAAACAGGTGTCGTCTATCTCTCCCTCCAAACCCCATTCTCCTGCCTTATCCCCATAATCGCTGACACCTGTACTAATCATGAATCTATATATCTCTGCCTTCAAAATACCCACTGACTTGCCCTTCACAGCCTTCTGTGCAAAGAATTCCATAGCTTCACCACCGTTATGAAAACAGTTACCCGAGGCAGACTGATCAGCAAGCATGCGTCAGGGAGCCAGGGCGGAAGATAGCGGAACAGAGGATGTACTTCCTGCAGCAGCTGAGGAAGCACAATCTGCCACAGGCAATGATGGTCCGATTCTACACGGCCATTATGGAGTCTGTTCTCACCTTCTCCACCATGGTCTGGTTTGGCTCAGCCACCAAGCACGACACCTGGAGGCTGCAGCGAATCGTCCTATCGGCAGAGAATATTATTGGCTGCAACCTTCCCTCCATTGATGAAATGTACACTGCAAGGGCCAGGAAGCGAGCGGGCAAGATCATCTCTGACCCCTCTCATCCTGGACATAAACTCTTTGAATCACTTCCCTCTGGAAGGCGACTCCGGCCTGTCAAAGCTGCCCGAGCCAGACTTAAAACAGTATTTATCCACGATTAGTTGCTCTACTCAACCGCCAAAAATCTGTAGCCTCACTTTGATCTGTTATTTTGTTGCTTTTCATGCTTGATCAATGTTGTTTTATCATTAATGTTTTATTATTATTAATATTTAGTGTTTTCTGAGTCATTCGTAACTGTCACTGTCTGCCATGTTGTTACTTGTGGGTGGAGCATCAAGGCAAATTCCTTGTATGTGAATACTTGGCCAATCAACTTACTTACTTACTTAGTTGCACATTCTACTCTGCTCCAGAGAAAACGTTCAAATATGTCAATACGTTCCTCAAAGTCATATCCTGTAATCGAAGTAGCAATCTTGTAAACGTCTTCTGCCACACTCAATAACACCTCAAAATCCTTCCAGCAATTGGCAGAGGAGTACAGCACGCAATACTCCCACTGTAGTCTGACATAAATGGAATACAACATCACTTTCAAATAATTGTATTAAATACCCCGACCGATAAAGGAACGATGACCAGTTTTATCTCTAGGTGTTGAAAACTTTAGGAAGCCCTTGAGTTGGATAGAGTCAGTCAATGCTGTTAGGTTTCTCCTCATTAACTGCATAATTTCCCGTAGCATGTCATCTCTTCGCTTCACACCCGCTCCTTATATTGTAAATCCATCCACCATTTTCCATTGGTATCTGGAACTGACCAAGGTCTTGTTTGCGTTCACAGTCTATTTCAGTCGAGAGCAACTCGATATATATATTTGGAGATTCCCATCGGAAGTGAATGTTCTTGAAATTATGAAATACACTGAAGGAGACGCACCTCCCCCATCCACCCATACGCCCAAGCACACACTCACACCGGCGGTCATATAACCCCTGACATAGTATCTATCTGTATCAACCGCCATCCGTTTCCCTTGGGTTTGGGAACGATATGATAAGAGTCATTGTATCTGGCAAAACAGAAATATATATTTCCACCCATCAACCGAGAATATGCTCATGTATTAGCAAGTCATCTGCAGCCTTTCTGATCTGAGTGCCCCTCGCTCCGATCTATGTTCACTAGAATTATATGAAGATTCCCATCTGCAGCAGTTAAAATAAATTAAATTATATAACCTCATCCTGACTAGTGAGGTCAACTATCCTCTCTACGTTTATCCAACCAATTATCTGCCTTACGGAATGTATGGACTTTAGATCGTAGAACATTTATCGTTCAATTCCACGTTGCCTACTTTACCCGCATAAGACCTCCAAGAATGCAGAACCTGAATCAAGCATGGGAGGCTGCTATTGAAGGTTATATCACACGGGATCCACGAAGAATCAACAGAGAATTATTCTCGTAGATGGACACATAGGGAGGTGGTGGAAGTTTGTTTTTCGTGCTGGAGGCTTGGTAGTCGTCATGTGCCTCAGCTATTGGTGTTGTGCCCATTGCTGCTGTGGTTAACATCAGCAATATGGATGAGAATATCGAGTGCAGCGTTAGTACTTAATGCAGAAGATCCAAGAGTTGATGGTTTCACAGATAGAGAACACGTTTATCAAAATATACTGAAGTGCCCTGATCCAATTTGACAAGTCAGCTGTTGAATAGAGTTTAATGCAACCAAGTGATAGTTGTTGCATTTTGGGATAGAAACCAGTGCAGTACTTTCACAGTGAATGGCCGGGCCCTGAGCATAGTTGCAGAAACGAGTTAATTAGAGGTCCAGATTTGCTAAATGCATGCCACCTTCAGGTGCCATTCTCTGTGTCAGCTAATTTGCTCCGTAGTTCATCTACTGGAGTGTAGTTAAGCCAGATGAGTTCTCCAGGACAAACGAGTATTCCATGACTATCCCACATTTCAGGAAAAGCAGCCTTGTACATTACTGCAATACTCCCCAAGGCCCTTCCATTTAGTGTGAAAGTCGTGCCTTGATTTGACTTCCCAAAATGCAACATCTCACAATGTACTCGATTCAAAACCTTTAGCTCGGCACAGATTCTCAGCTGATAAGCAATCTGCTCTAAATATTGATAATCATCCTTGCAGTCAGCATTGCCACCCACTTTCGTTGTATCTGGAAAGTTAATAATCAAGCCTTGTATATTCTTATCCAAATCGTGACCATAAAGCACAAACAGCAATGGCCCCGCACCGAGCCCCGAATTCAGCGCGATTCATCCTTCATGAACAGGCTGACTTCCATAATTGTACAAAAGACCAGCTGAAGGCCTAGTTATTCCCGGGAGGATTTAGCAAATGCTAGTCGAGTGCTTAAAGTAGTCTGACATGAGGGTGAGATCCAGAAAAAGAGGACGACACAGGGAGCAACATGTTTCCATTTCCCGTGTTGAGTCCAAATCACTTCAACATATCCGATCCATGTACATGTTCGATTTTCTTTGTTTTCTATTTGCCTCATCTGCATTCTCAAATATTAATTCACCAAATAAAACAATTTACATCTATATAATCTCGGTAACTGGATTTAAACATATTTGACAAAAATTTAAAAAAGCTGATGTTTCACACGGTTCTTAAGCATCGTATTAAAATAAATTTCATATTCCTTCTTCTTTAACTGAAAAGTCCCAATTAACTTGCGTTCGCATTCACTTGCAAACATCATGCCAAATTCATGTTACTCATGCTGTCGAGTCAAAGAGTCCCAGCGTGAAACAGTTTGGAAACAGGCCCTTCGGCCTAACTCGCCATATAGGCCAGCAGTGTCCCAGCTACGCTAGTCCCACTTGCCTGCGCTTGGTTCATAATCCTCCAAACTTGTCCAAATGTTTTGTGTAGATTTATGGTGTGTTATGGTGGTTTCACCCTGCTTGACATGGTATGAAACTGCATTTGAATGTGGTGGCCTTGCACCCTGCATAAAATGGTATGAAACTGCATTTGAATTTGGTAGCCTTGCACCCTGTTTGTTGTGGCATGAAACTGCACTTGAATTTGGTGGCCATGCACCCTGCTTGAAGTGGTATGAAACTGCACTTGAATTTGGTGGCCTTGCACCCTGCTTGAAGTGGTATGAAACTGCACTTGAATTTGGTGGCCTTGCACCTTGCTTGTAGTGGCGTGAAACTGCACTGGAATTCGATGGCCTTGCACCCTGCTTAAAATGTCATGAAACTGCACTTGAACTTGGTGTCCTTGCACCCTGCTTGAAATGGCATGAAAATGCACTTGAATTTGGTGGCCTTGCTCCCTGCTTGAAGTGACATGAAACTGCACTTGAATGTTGTTGCTTTGCTCCGGGCTTGAAGTGGTATGAAACTACACTTGAATATGGTGACCTTGCACCCTGTTTGAAGTGGTGCGAAATTTCACTTGAATTTGGTGGCCATGCACGCTGCTTCAAGTGGAACAAAACTTCACTTGGATTTGGTGGCATTGCTCCCTGCCCTCCATGAATGCTGGTCGCCGCTGGAGGACGAGCGCTCCATTGATAGTTGGCGATACATCAAGACGATGATCGCCTGCCTGCAAACTGTCAAGATATGCAGTCCCTGATTGCGTCAATTCTTGCACTCGGCCGTCCGTCCACAGAGCAGCGTAGCACAGCGCAACACCCCGTTCCGAACCTCTCCCCTCCCCCTCCCTTCCTCCCCCTCTCCCACCACACCCCTCTCCCCAACCACAATCTCTCCCTCCCTCCTCTCTTCCTACTCCTATCTATATTCTTCATCTTCTCTCTCCCCCCTCGCCCCCTCCACCCCTCTGCCCTCCCACTAACCCACCCCTCTCCCCTCCCCCTCCCCCCTCCATCTCCCTCAGCTCCCCAATCCCAACCTCTCCCCCTCCTCTCTCTCCCCCTTACCCCCGATATTTCCCTCTCATATCTCTCCTCCTCCCCGTCTGCCTCCCTCCACCCGTCCACCCTCTCCCCCACTCCCCTCACCTTCTCCTCCCTCCCTCCTCTTTCACCTCTCTTCACTCCCTTTCCGCCCACTCTTCCCCTACTACCTCCACCCCCCCTCCTTCCCCCCTCCCTCCCCCCCTCCCCGCTGTGTGTGTGGGGGGTGGTTAGTAAGTATGTTACAATACTCACCTTCAGCCAATACTTCACTGCAGTTCTGCCAATGGCTGTGTGTGCTGCTTTGGCGCCTTTGAGGGGGGGGGGGGGGGGATTAAAATGCCATTTTCTCCTGCCTGTCTGAGATATATTTTCTCGGACTGCTAACTGATGCAGCAAAATCGTTAACACTTCCGTTCTCTGAAGTTTTTTAAAAAATCGCGGGACAATTTAATCGCTGGAGTAAAATAAAAAAGCGACCAAACGCCGTCAACGCTGACAACGAGACGGATCTCACATAGGGGACAAAACACAGGGAAAGTCGTGTTCACTGCAATCGCAAAGTTCCATTCGATCGCATTCCACAAAAACCCGCTCGCAAGATGATTTAAATAGCCTTTAATTTTTGGGAATTAAAGATTAAATTCCTTTCATTTAGCCTTTAAATTCATGACGATGAGATTAAAAAATCATGTTATATTGTGAATTCTTGTGTGAATGTTATTTGGACACTTAGGCTATTTAAAAATGTTAACTTTTCTTAAGAAATTGATAAATGTTGTGATCGAGTAATTGAATTTTGTAATTAGCTTCAATTTGTTACCTAACTAATTATATGCTTTAATTTTAGTTCATGCAAGTAAGATTGCTTCATATTTGTTTCAGAATGCCTCGCTCTATAATATCTTAAAATTTCTTGCAGTTCTCTTCATTGTTTAGAAAGTTATGGGCTTTTGACTGTCCTCGATCACAGCTTTTGTGTTGTCAATGGAAAAGCAATAGGGAACAAGATGCTAATTTCCGAGTATGAAAATGGCCATAACTTTTTTTAATTCTGAAGATATGAAAGTGAATTAGGTGTCAATTTTAACTTCTTTTTATGCTTTATCTGATGGAATAAATTGCGGACTTGATTTTCAAAATCCGCAAATTTTGTAACATTGCTATGGTTAGTGTGTGTGTGTGACGTCGCAGCTCCCCTCCCCCAACCGCACGTTGAGAGGACGGAACCCAACGGTCTAGTGCTCAATAGATTTTAATGCAGTGTAAGAGTTGTTGCATTATGGGATACAAAGCAATGCAGTACCTTCAATTACCTGTATTGCTTTACTACATAAAGCAATGCAGTACCATAACAATAAGGCCAATTGTTATGGCCTTAGCAATAACAATTAGGTATTGCTAAGGCCATACCTTAGCAATGGCCCTGCTAATGGGATTAGCAGGGCCATTGGAACAGTTGCAAAAAGGAATTAATTGGACGTCCATGATGGCTGCATGCATGCCACCTTCGGGTGCTTGTGTGAATGTCTGCTAATTTGCTCTGTGGGTCATCTAATCTCGTGTAGCTAAGCCAGTTGAGTATTTAGGGTGAATGAGTATTCCATTTTCCAGGACAAACAAACATGTACTCTGCTACATTACTCTCTTGGGTCCCACCATGCACCGTGAAAGTTGTGTCTTCATTTCGCTTCCCAAAATGTAACATCTCGCATTGTACTGCATTAAGCTCCTTTAGACTTTCTTCGGCGCAGTTTTCCAGCTGATAAACATCCTGCTACAATCATTGATAACTAACTTTACTGTCGACAATATCTCCCCTTTTAGTGGTATCTACAAAATATACGCTCACCGATCCCTGCATGCAATGCGATTCGCCGTCCCATATCTTCAGATATTTAAGAGGGCGTTAGATGTGGCCCTTGTGGCTAAAGGGATCAGGGGGTATGGAGAGAAGGCAGGTACGGGATACTGAGTTGGATGATCAGCCATGATCACATTGAATGGCGGTGCAGGCTCGAAGGGCCGAATGGCCTACTCCTGCGCCTATTTTTCTATGTTTCTATGTCTGCATGTATGCCACCTTCGGGTGCTTGTGTGAGTGTCTGCTTATTTACTCAGTGGGTCATCTAATCTCGTGCAGCTAAGCCTGTTGAGTATTCAGGATGAACGAGTATTCTGAGTATTCCAGTTTCCAGGAGAAACAAACATGTACTCTGCTACATTACTTTCTTGGGCCCCACCATGCACCGTGAAATCCGTGTCTTCGTTTCACTTCCCAAAATGTAACATCTCACATTGTACTGCATTAAGTTCCTTTAGACTTCCCTCGGCACAGTTTTCCAGCTGATAAACATCCTGCTACAATCATTGACATCCAACTTTGCTATCGGCAATATCTCCCCTTTTAGTGGTATCTACAAAATATGCCCTCAACGATCCCTGCATTCAATGCGATTCGCCTTCCCAGAGCAGGCTTTCTTCCAGAATTGTATAATAGGCCCGCTGATGGCCTTGTAATTCCCAGAGGGGTTTTGGGAAATGCTAGTCGAGAGTTTCAAGTTGTGGGACACTAGCGTTGGAACCAGAAAAGGAGGATAGCAGATACACGGAGACACGGTACAACTCTCCAATTCCCCATAATCCCTTTTAAGTTTTCCGATCCATGGATTTGTTCGATTTTTAATGTTTTTGTATTTATTTCATCTACATTCTCAACTATTAATTCACGGAATAAAGATATTTGAATGTGGATATTATCGGAACCTAGATGTAAACACGTTTGACAAGAACAAAAAAATCTGAAGTTTCACACGATTGGTCAGCGACCTAACATATAGTTAATCGAGTTCCTTTAACTGAAAGATCACAATTAAATTGCTTTTACAATTACTCACAAATATCATGCCGATTTGTTGTTTCTCATGCTCTACCTCTTCCTTCTCCGACTTCAATAAATTTCCTGCAGAACTGGAGGACCACAAGCATCCTCATAATAAACTTCCTCCATTTCTCTTTTGCCCACTGATCCCTACATTCCAACATGGGGTATAGAAAAGCATAGCACAAGATGAGGCCCTTCGTCCCACGATAGCTGTGTGAAACACAATGCCACGTCAAACAAATTATTTATGCGTGCATATGATTCCTATCAACACATTCCAGAGGCATATCTCCTAATCGTACCAATTTAATCAGTTTCACCACCAGACATGGCGACGCGTTCCTGAAAACCGTCACTCTCTGGGTTTAGGTATGGACCCGCACATCTACTGCCCTCTGACCTAAATCCTTTATCTTATAATATTTGGGTATCAATATTGCGGAAGACAATTAGACTATCCTAACTTTATCTTTCATAATTTTTGAAACATCTGCCACAGAAGGTAGTTGAGGCCAGTTCATTTTCTATATTTAAGAGGGAGTTAGATGTGGCCCTTGTGGCTAAAGGGATCAGGGGGTATGGAGAGAAGGCAGGTACAGGATACTCAGTTGGATGATCAGCCATGGTCATATTGAGTGGCGGTGCAGGCTCGAAGGGCCGAATAGCCTACTCCTGCACCTATTTTCTATGTTTCTATGTTTCTATCTGGCAGTCTCCCTCATTTTATTCTGCTCCAGTTAAAACAATCCAAGTGTTTCAAAACTCTCCTCATAGTCCACATCCTCCAATCAAAAGTAGCTCTGGAGGCACACCCATCCCTGCCTTGCCATAATCATCGATAGACCAATCTCGAATCCACACGAAGCCACACAGATCAATATAAGCAGTAGAACTCGGGTTAGATTACACATTTCCTTTCCAGATCTCTCATCCAGAATTTTTTTTTACTGCAAAAGAATGGTCGTGACACTTTTCTTCCTTTTCGGGATATTGCTGGTGTCTCAGTCATTTGTAAACGGACAGTCGTATCTAGGCGATGTTGGTAAGTATATACACATGCACTTTCACATGCCTTAGCTTCCTTGAAGAAAGTTGTTTTTAAACCAGCGTCTTCTCTGTACAGCAGTTTCAATTTCAAGGTTTGCACGAAGCAACGATGCGATTCTAAGGTAATTTATAAACGATCCATGAGAACTCACCTTATTGTCCACATTCTCTCTTCCTGGAAATACTTTACACCTTGCTCAAGGAAAATGCAAGATGTCAGGACATATCTGCATGCTTCCATGGAAGGAAGCAGTGGATGATGGCCGTAGGTTGCTTCTCAGACTGGATGCCTGTGACGAGTGCTGTGCCTCAGGTTTCCGTTACTGTCTGTCATCCACATCGATAATTTGGATGAGAACATATAGGGCAAGATTAGCAACATTGCTCATGATACAAAAGTGGATAGTTTTGCAGATAGCGAAGATAGTTGAGAAAGATTCCGGCAGGATCTGGATTGATTGGCCAGGTGGGCTGAGGAATGGTTGATGGGATTTTATACAGAGAAGCGTGTTGTTGCATTTTGGACGTGGAACAAGGGTAGGAACTACACAGTGAATGGTAGCATCTGAGGAGTGTTGTAGACAAGAGGACTCTGGGACTGCAGTGGATGGTTCCTTGAAGGTTAAATCGCAGCTAGATAAGGGGGTCAAAAATGGCTTTTGGCTCATTGGCCTTCATCAAATAAAGTATCAGTAGGTCATGTTCCCGTTCTACAAGGCATTGGTGAGACCGCATTTAGAATATTGTGTTCAGTTCTGAGCACTTGTTTTAGGAAAGATAGTGTCAAACATCAATATACAATAGACAATAGGTGTAGGCCTTTCGGCCCTATGAGCTAGCACCACAATTCAATGTGATCATGGCTGATCATCCACAATCAGTACCCCGTTCCTGCTTTCTCCCCATATCCCCCGACTCCACTATCTTTAAGAGCCCTATCTAGCTTTCTCTTGAAAGTATACAGAGAACCGGCCTCCACCGCCCACCGAGGAAGTGAAATCCACAGACTCACAACTCTCTGTGTGAAAAAGTGTTTCCTCATCTCACTTCTAAATGGCTTACCCCTTATTTTGAAACTGGGGCCCCTGGTTCTGTACTCCCCTAACATCGGGAACATGTCTCCTGTCTCTAACGTGTCCAAACCCTTAATAATCTTAAATTTCAATAAGTTCCCCTCTGATCCTTCTAAATCCTCTGACCACTATATCCGGTTGTACTTCCCCTTTTTTTCAAATCAAGAGAGTTTATTCTCATGTGTTCCAGATTGGACAATGACATTCTTGCATTGCTGCAGCACAACAGGATATTGTAGTCATAAATACAGACCAGATCAGTGTGTCCATATACCATAGGATATATAGATACACACATCAATAAACAGATAAAGTGCAATAGGCTGTTATAATTCAGATTTTGTTCGAAGTTGTGTTTAATAGAAACATAGAAACATAGAAGCATAGAAAATAGGTGCAAAACATGGCCATTCAGACCTTCGAGCCAGCACCGCCATTCATTGTGATCATGGCTGATCATCCCCTTACAATAACCTGCCTTCTCCCCATATCCCTTGAATCCACTAGAGCTCTATATAACTCTCTCTTAAATCCATCCAGTGACTTCGCCTCCACTGCCCTCTGTGGCAGGGAATTCCATAAATTCTCAACTCTCTGATGAAAAAGTTTTTTCTCACCTCAGACTTAAATGACCTAACCTTTATTCTAAGACTGTGGCCCTCTGGTTCTGGACTCACCCAACATTGGGAACATTTTTCCTGCATCTAGCGTGTCCAATCTTTATAATTTTATATGTTTCTATAAGTTTCCCCCTCATCCTTCTAAACTCCAGTGTATAGAAGCCAAGTCTTTTCAATCTTTCCTCATATGACAGTCCCGCCATCCCAGGGATCAATGTCGTGAACCTACGCTGCTCTGCCTCAATCATAAGGATGTCCTTTCCTCAAATTAGGAGACCAAAACTGTACACAATACTCCAGATGTGTTCTCACCAGAGCCATATACAACTGCAAAAGAACCTCTTTACTCCTATACTGAATGCCTCTTGTTATGAAGGCCAACATTCCATTAGCTTTCTTCACTGCCTGCTGTACCTGCACGCCAACTTTAAGTGACTGGTGTACAAGGACACCCAGGTCTCGCTGCACCTCCCCCTTACCTAACCTAACCCCATTAAGATAATAATCTGCCCCCTTGTTTTTGCCGCCAACCTCACATTTATCTGTATTATACTGCATCTGCCACGCATCTGCCCACTCACTCAACCTGTCCAGGTCCCCCTGCAACCTCCTAACATCCTATTCACAGTTCATACTGCCACCTAGCATAGTGTCATTGGCAAACTTGCTAGTGTTGCCCCTAATTCCCTCTTCCAAATCATTAAGATAGATGGTAAACAGTTGCGGCCCCATCGTGCCTTGCGGCACTCCATTTGCCACAGCCTGCTATTTTGAAATTCTTCAAGGGTCCAACTTAGGTCTTACCTTTTTATTTTCCTCTTCACACACCTAAATAAGCTTTTACTATCCTTCTTTATATTCTTGGCTAGCTTACCTTCGTGCCTCATATATTCTCCCAGTATTACTATTTTTAGTTATCTTTTGTCACTCTTTAAATGTTACCAAATCTTCTGGCTTCTCCCTCATCTTTGTTAAGTTATACTTCTCTTTTGTTTTTGTACTGTCCCTGATTTCCCTTATCAGCCACGGTTGCCCCTTACTCCCCTTTGAATCTTTCTTCCTCTTTGGAATGAAATGATCCTGCACCGTTTGAATTATTCCCAGAAATACCTGCCATTGTTGTTCCACTGTCATCCCTGCTAGGGTATCTTTCCAGTCAACGTTGGCCAGCTCCCCCCTAATGGCTCCATAGTCCCCTTTGCTCAATTGTAATACTGACACCTCCGATTTACCCTTCTCCCTCTCAAACTGTATATTAAAACCTATCATATTATCGTCACTACCTCATAACCTGAAGTTTCCTTATGAAGTTCGGGTTCATTACACAGCCTCCCTCTTAAATGTAAGCTTGCGACTAATGATACATATAAATGTACAACATCATAATATATTGATGTAAGCACTTATAACGACAATTATGCACTGGAGGATAAACATAAGGAAAAGCAAATTAATAATGTTGATCAGTGAACCGGTAAAAGTCCGCAGCCAATGTTCAAACATAATCCTTGTACTTGGGGTGGGTTTACAGGTGCATCCCACACCTGTACGGTACAAACCCACATTCTCTTCCCTCTCTGGGGAATTCATCGTAGTCACCGGCACAGTTGGTGCTGGTTTGACTGGGGACTTCACAGGCAACGGCATTACAGGCCTCACTGTGATTTTGCCACTAACCCTGGCGGCGCGAGTGCTGGGAGCAAGTCCAAATCAGGGTCAGCTGCCAGTCTACTTTCCTCGGAAGCGTCTCCACTGGGCCGCAAAGCATAGTTGCCCAGGTGTTCCTGTGGATAATGTTGAGAAGGCATCGGTTAGTTTACTGGAAGAATGTGCCTCCTAGTGCGTCTGTAAACACCATCGTCCGCCTTAACTAGATAAGATCGTGGTTCTGGACAGGTCTGATCCACAACACCAAGACGATCGTGACCTTTCACCACGACGATCGTGACCTTGATTCACGAGCTCGTCACGAACAGGGAAGTGCGGTCGCACCGGGAGTGGCAGCTTGTACTGTTTATCTGGCCACCCATGGACAATGACAGAAGAAAGTGATCTCAAAGTGTCATCCTCAGCTGTCTGCACTGCCAGTTCACCCAGACATGACTGACCATCATGATGACGAAAGCCTCTTCCTCCGCTGGGCATTTTTCACTTGTCTTTCAAGCCGCCCGCAACAAAGTGTCAGCCAGATGCATGTCCTTGCCGCGCTTGTAAAGAATGGTAACATCATACCTCTGAAGTTGCAACATCATCCGTTGCAGAGGCGCTGGTGCAGCGTGAATTGGTTCGTTCAGAATGGTGACCAGGGGCTGGTGATCAGTCTCGACTGTGATAGTCTTCCTAAACACAAAATCATTGCATCACTGCAGGCGACAACCACTGCCAGTAGCTACTTTTCAATCTGTACATAGCGTTGTTCTGTATCTGTAATTGTTCGCGATACATACGCGACAGGCTGGCCAGCCTGCAGACATACTGCACCTAAACCATACGGAGAGGCATCACAATTCAGCGGGACAGGTAGATTGACGTTAACATAGGCAGATAGTTCGCTGAAGTTAGCGATGAGCTTCCCGAGATAGTTCAACTTGCCCAAAAACCTCTGTCCGCTGGCAAAAACAGTGGGTACAGTCATTTTGCCGATCACTGCAGTTTTCAAGGGGTCTGCCTTGAGACCGTCACTGGTAAATACGTGGTCCACATAGTTCACTTCACTGATCCGGAATTTGCACTTGAGGAGATTTAGCTTGTTCTTGGTTCATGGCTACTTGGTCCTCCAAAATATTCCAACTGGAATTTAAACTGGAGGTGGTGAAGGGAGGGGTTTAGCCAGAGAGGGTTATTGGGAAGAAAGTGCCACTTTAAATTTACTTGCATCTGGCTGGGCAACCGTGGTTTGGTGGAGATTATTCCATGCTTTAATAGTGCATGGGAAGAATGAATTGCTGTACACATCTGTCTTTGTGGCTGGGACCACAAATTGGATCGAATGCCCTCGTCTGCTCCTAATTGGTTTGGGGTTGGTGTAGGTCTTGTGATCTATGTCCAGCTGACCATTTAACATTTTGTAAAAACAGGTCAAACGGTGAGCTTCACGTCTGTCTTGGAGTGGGACCAACTTGATCTCTCTCCCGTGATCCAGCACCATCTTCAAATTGGCATCATGCTCCTGCATGTCCTGCCCAGCAACGCCAATGTCATCAACTATGAGAGCGCAAGGGTAGCCGGCAAAAAGCTGTTCCATGGTGCGCTGGAACACGTCACTGGCAGCATTGATACAATAGACAATAGACAATAGGTGCAGAAGTAGGCCATTTGGCCCTTCGATCCAGCACCGCCATTCAATGTGATCATGGCTGATCATCCCCAATCAGTACCTCATTCTTCCCATATCCCCATATCCCCTGACTCCGCTATTTTTAAGAGCCCTATCTAGCTCCCTCTTGAAAGCATCTGGAGAACCTTCCTCCACCGCCCTCTGAGGCAGTGAATTTCACAGATTCACCACTCTCTGTGTGAAAAAGTGTTTCCTCGTCTCCGTTCTAAATAGCTTACTCCTTATTCTTAAACTGTGGCCCCTGGTTCTGGACTCACCCACTATCGGGAACATGCTTCCTTCCTCTAGCATGTCCAAGTCTTAACAATCTTATATGTTTCAATGAGATCCCCTCTCCTCCTTCTAAACTCCAGATTGTACATTCCCAGCTGCTCCATTCTCTCAGCATATGTCAGTCCCACCATCTGGGGAATTAACTTTGTAAACCTACGCTGCACTCCCTCAATAGCAAAGATGTCCTTCCTCAAATTAGGGGATCAAAACTGCACACAATACTCCAGGAGTGGTCTCACTAGGGATCTGTACAACAGCAGAAGTACCTTTTTGCTCCTATATTCGGTTCCTCTTGTTATAAAGGCCCAAATGCCATTTGCTTTCTTCACTGCCTGTACCTGCATGCTTACTTTCATAGACTGATGTACAAGGACCCCCAGATCCCTTTCTACTTCCCCTTTTCCCAACTTCATGATATTTAGATAGCAATCTGCCTTCCTGTTTTCGCTACCAAAGTGGATAACCTCACATTTATCCGCATGAAACTAAAACTGCCATGCATCTGCCCGCTCCCCCAACCTGTCCCAGTCACCCTGCATTCTGATAGCATCCTCCTCACAGTTCACACTGCCATCCACCTTTGTGTCATCTGCCAATTTGTTAATGTTACTTTGAATCCCTTCATCCAAATCATTGACGTATATATTGTAAATAGCTGCGGTCCCAGCACCGAATCTTGCGGTACCCCACTAGTCACTGACTGCCATTCTGAAAGGGACCCGTTAATGCCTACTCTGTTTCCTACCTGCCAACCACTTCTCCATCCATGTCAGCACTCTAACCCCAATACCATATGCCCTAGTTTTGGCCACTAATCTCCTATGTGGGACCTCATCAAATGCTCTCTGAAACTCCAGGTACACTACATCCACTGGCTCTCCCTTGTCCATTTTCCTAGTTACATCTTCAAAAATTTCCAGAAGTTTGTCAAGCATGATTTCCCATTCGTAAATCCATGCTGACTCGGACTGATCCTGTTACTGCTATCCAAATGAGCGGCTATCTCATCTTTTATAATTGACTCCAGTATCTTCCCCACCACCGCTGGTCTATAATTCCCCGTTTTCTCTCTCCCGCCATTCTTAAAAAGTGGGATAACATTAGCTACCATCCAATCCACAGGAACTCATCCTGAGTGTATAGAACATTGGAAAATTATCACCAATGCATCCACGATTTCTGGAGCCACTCCCTTAACTACCCTGGGATGCAGACAATCAGGCCCTGGGAATTTATTAGCCTTCAGTCCCATCAGTCTACCCAACACCATTTCCTGCCTAATGTGGATTTCCTTTAGTTTTTCTGTCACCCCAGATCCTCTGGCCACAACTATATCAAGAAGATTACTTGTGTTCTCCTTAGGGAACACCGATCCAAAGTACCTGTTCAACTCATCTGCCATTTCCTTCTTTCCCCATAATAAATTCACCTTTTTCGGTCTTCAAGGGTCCAACTTTGGTCTTAACTATTTCTTTCCTCCTTACATACCTAAGAAGCTTTTACTATCCTGCTTTATATTCTTGGCTAGCTTCCCTTCGTACCTCATCCTTTTTCCCCGTATTGTGTTTTTGGTTATCTTATGTTTTTATTTAAACATTACCCAATCCTCTTGCTTCTCGCTCACCTTTGCTACGTTGTACTTCTTCGTTTTAATTGTTATACTGTCCCTGATGTCCCTTGCTCCCCTTGGAATCTTGCTTCCACCTAGGAATGAACTGATCCTGCACTTTCTGTATTATTCCTAGAAACACCTGCCATAGTTGTTCCACTGTCATCCCTGCTAGTGTATCTTTCCAATCAACTTTGGCCAGCTCCTCCCTCAAGGCTCCATAGTCCTGTTTATTCAACTGCAACACTGACAACTCCGATCTACTCTTCTCCCTCTCCAATTGAAGATTAAACCTGACCATGTTATGGTCACTGCCTCCTAATGGCTCATTAATCTCGAGGTCCTTTAGCAAATCAGGTTCATTACATAACACTAAATCCAGAATTACATTCTCCCTGGTAGGCTCCAATACAAGCTGTTGAAAGAATCCATCACGAAGGCACTCGACAAAGTCAGTTTCTTGGGGTCCAGTACCAACCTGATTCTCCCAGTCTACCTGCATGTTGAAATCTCCCATAAGAACCTCAGCATTGCTTTTGCTACATGCCAATTTTAAGTCCTGATTCAACTTGGCCCCATATCCAGGCTACTATTTGGGGGCCTGTAGATTGGACCCATTATGGTATTTTTACCCTTACAACTCCTTAGTTCTATCCATACTGACTCCACATCTCCTCTTTCAATGTCACCCCTTGCAAGGGACTGAATTTCATTCCTCACCAACAGGGAAACCCCACCCCCTCTGCCCACCTGTCTGTCTTTTCGATAGGATGAATACCCTTGAATATTCAGTTCCCAGCCCTGGCCCTCTTGCAACCATGTCTCAGTAATTCCCACAACGTCATATTTGCCAGTTTTAACTGAGCTTCAAGCTCGTCCACTTCAGTCCTTATTATCAAAAGAACCTCTGCCCGATGAGTGCATACCAAATGGCATGCGCAGAAATCAGTATCGCCCAAAAGGTGTATTGAACGTGGTTGGCATGGACGATTTACAAATCCAGTGTCCAGTGCAATCTGCCAAAACAAGCTCTTGGCATCCAGAACTGGGAACACCGTTGCCTTACACAAGTGTGTAGCTACTTATTCTACCGTGCTGGTAGGGTGATGAGGTCGCTTGATAGGGGTGTTCAGATCCTTCAGGTTGATACATATCCGCATCTCGTCTTCGTTCTACTTGGTGGCCGCCACCATGGTTGATACCCAGTCTGATATAACAGGGGAGACGACCCCGAGAGCTTCCTTTCTATCGAGTTCTTTCTGTATACAGTTGCGCACAACAGGGAGGACATTTGGATCTGTAAGAATAGTGTATTCGAGAGGGAGCTTATGAAGGTCTTTGTTGAAAAGATCATAGTAGCATGCAAGAATGGAGTGCAGTCTTGGATAGGAGCAAACTGCACAGCTTTGCCGAAGAAGACCTAACCTAGCTCGATACAGGTATCAATGCCAAGCAGAGGGACAACCTCCCTCTAATGATAAAGAAATTCAGTTTATAGGAGCAGGCAACTAGGTGGTACTGTCACTCCATACTTCCGATGGGTGCAGTCATAGGGCAGAGGTTCTTTTGATAATTTCCTGAAACGCAGACAGTGATAATACATTGCTGCGAGCACCAATGTCTATTTTGGCAATTACAGCCACGTTGTTGACACGAATAGTAACCATAGGATCACGGTGTTTATTCGACAGCTATAGTAAGGAATGTATGCTTAGACTAATTCCATCTGCCACAAGCAAATCTTATTCCGTATTCATAGGAGAGTTATCACATGCTTCGTGGGAAAACTCTGGTTGTAGTAGGTGCCCGGTTTGTTTAGTCTCAAACATGTTCGCACGGGAACGGCAGCATCTGAAGAAATAGTTGTTATGCTTGCATCCATGGCAAATTTTACCGAAAGCCGGGCACTCTCACGGATGGCAGTGTGCGAGCCACCACAATTAGCACATTAGAACTAAACCTGCCAGGCGCGTCCGTTGCCCGTCGTTGTATCATGAAATATGTATCCGCAGCGACCCCATCATAAGTAACATGAGATACCGAGCTCAAAGACTTAGAGTGTGTATCCGTGGTCTCGTAGAGAGGCCATTCTTTGACTCCTTTGTAATTGTGCCTAATACAATCTGTAGTTCATTGACAACATTCATGTTCTTTATAATCAGATGACCGTTGCCATGACACGGAAAAAGGAGAATGTCGGGAGACGTGCCGGAGTGGAGAGGAGAGGGTCGCCGAATGTGCCAGTGGTAGAAACTGTTGCAAACCAAGGCGTAGTATCAGACATGATGTCTGATGCTTTTAATTGTATGGCTGACCTGGCCAGTGAAATTCCTCGTATGTTATAAAATATACTTGGTGAATAAAATCTGATTCTTATTCTGATTCTGACATAACTGAAGCTAAGACAGTGGCCCCTGGTTCAGGATTCACCCAAAATTGGGAACATTTTTCCTGCATCTAGCTTGTACAGTCCTTTTATAATTGTATATGTTTCTATAAGATTCCCCCTCATCCTTCTAAACTCTAGTGAATACAAGCCTAATCTTTTCAATCTTTCCTCATATGACAGTCCCGCCATCCCAGGGATCAATCTCGTGAACCTACGCTGCACTGGCTCAATCACAAGGATGTCCTTCCTCAAATTAAGAGACCAAAACTGTACACAATGCTCCAGATGTAGTCTCACCAGAGCCCTACGCAACTGCAGAAGAACCTCTCTACTCCTATACTGAAATCCTCTTCTTATGAAGGCCAACATTCCATTAGCTTTCTTCACTGCCTGCTATACCTGCACGCCAACTTTCAGAGACCAGTGTACAATGACACCCAGGTCTCGCTGTACCTCCCCCTTATCTAACCTAACCCCATTGAGATAATAATCTGCCCCCTTGTTTTTGCCACCGAAGTGGATATGCTCACATTTATCTACATTATACTGCATTGCCACACATCTGCCCACTCACTCAACCTGTCCAGGTCACCCTGCAAACTCCTAGCATCCTCTTCACAGTTCGTACTGCCACCCAGCTTTGCGTTACCCACAAAATTGCTAGTGTTGCTCCTAATTCCCTCTTCCAAATCATTAATATAAATGATAAACAGTTGCGGCCCCAACCACTCACCACTGCTTGCCATTCTGAAAAGGGCCCATTGACTCCTACTCTTTGCTTCCGGTCTGCCAACCAATTTTCTATCCACGTCAACACCCTACCCCCAATACTGTGCGCTCTAATTTTAGTCACCAGACTCGCATGCGAGACCTTATCAAAGGCTTTCTGAAAGTCTAGATGCACTACATCCACTCGCTAACTGCTCTGTAATTCCCGTTTACTCTCTTGCTCCTTTCGTGAAAAGTGGCATAACATTAGCTTCTGCTTCTTCTTTATGCTCTTTATTATGAGGCCGCTTACAGAACATTTGTTCAGGGTTACACCTATCTGTTCCAGTTAATGCGGAAGTCAGACCAAATTTTATGCATTAATGAACCTTGGGCTGACAAATACAAGAACTGACGTTTTTGGATATAGGAATGGAATAAGTGATCTGGATAAACGTACCTCGACGACAGACAGCATCTGAGGGGGGGCTTTCCATCTGAAAGGTTATCTAAGATTGTTTCATCTCCCCATATCCAGTCATTCCGCGAGCCCTAAAAGCTTTATCTTACCCTCTTTTGAAAGCATCCACTGAAACGGCCTCCACTGCCTTCTGAGGCACAGAATTCCACAAACTCACACCTCTCCAGGTGAAAATGTTTTTACTTGTATCAGTTGTATATAGTGTACCGTCTTTTTCGTATGCCTTGGCTCCTATTTCTGGTCACCTCCAACATCGGGAACATGTATCTAGCTTTTCCAATCCCTTAATTATCGTCCATGTTTCTATACGACCCGCTATCATCCTTCTATATTCCAGACTATACAAGCCCAGTCGTTCTATTCATTCATCATATGGCAGGCTCGCCATCCCTGGAATTAATCTCGTGAATCTACGTAGCACTCCCCCAATGGCAAGAATGTCCTTCCTCAAATTGGGAGACCATAACTACACACAATACTCCAGGGTGGTCCCACCAGGGTTCTGTACAATCGCAGAATGACCCCTTAGCTCCATATTTAATTATTTTAGTTTTGAAAGTTAAAGTTAAAGTTTCCTTTATTATCTTTCAAACTTTTAGTTTGAACGAAATTGCGTACCTTGCACTCATGACAGAAAATAAAATAACAGTACACACAATGAACACAGTTTAACATCCACCACAGTGAGTCTACCAGGCACCTCCTCACTGTGATGGAAGGCAAAAGTCTTAAAGTCCTTGTCTCTTCGTTCCTTGTCTAGGGGGCTCCATCCAGTTGGTACGGCTGCCCAGCCTGCAGCTGTCTGTTTCTTAACTTATTTCTTTGATTTTCAGTGAGTTTTAGTGTTTTGTTCTGGAGTTCTATTCTATTTTATGTGTGGGGAGGGGGGGGGGGGGAAGGGGGAAACTACTTTTCAGGGTCCCTACCTGGTCGGAGAGGCAGCTTTCTCCGGGCTGCAACTTCGACCCGTCCTCGCGGCCTACCAGCGGGCCTGGAGCGGCGTTTCCTGGGGGGACCGCCCAGAATCTCGGCTTCAGCAGCGGCTCAGCGCTGCAGCGCTATCGTGGAGGGGAGCGGGCGATGCCTTGCCTGGGTTGCCGCGCTGGAACTCCGGTGAGCTCAGCCGCAGATTGAACATTGCGGAGCTGCGGGACTGTGGAGCAGCCAGCTGCGGGCGGCGGCGCTGAACTTAACATCGGGAGCCTGGGATCTCTCGGCGAGATGACCAGGGGTGGAGCTCCCTCCAGCGCGGCCTGTCGGCTTTGGAATCCACGGACTCCGGTAAGGAAGCGGCCGTTCCAGGTGTCCCAAGCCGCTGTGAAGACTCTCCTGACGCCGGAGCACCATCAGTCGGCGAGAAGGCCTAAAACATCGGGCCGCCGTAGTGGCGACTGTGGAGGCCTCAATAGGCCTGACTATGAGTGGACAAGGGGATGGGACTGGACTTTGTGCCTTCCCCCACAGTGGGAACCATTGTGGGGTGATGTTTTTATGTTCATTGTTAAATCTTTAGTGTTGTGTTTTATCTTTATTTGTGTGCTGCATGGCAAGTCAAATTTCACTACACCAATTGGTGTATGTGACAATAAATGTCCTTTGTCATTATAACCATATAACAATTACATCACGGGAACAGGCCGTCTCGGCCCTTCCAGTCCGTGCCGACCATTTATTTTCCCCTAGTCCCATCTACCAGCACTCAGACTATACCCCTCCATTCCCTTCCCGTCCATATACCTATCCACTTTACTTTTAAATGTTAAAATCGATCCTGACTCTACCACTTCTGCTGGAAGATCATTCCACACAGCCACCACTCTCTGAGTAAAGAAGTTCCCCCTCATGTTACCCCTAAACTTCTGTCCCTTAATTCTCATGTCATGCCCTCTTGTTTGAATCTTCCCTACCTTCAATGGGAAAAGCTTATCCACGTCAACTCTATCCCTTTCATCATTTTACAGACCTCAATCAAGTCCCCTCTTAACCTTCTGCGCTCCAAAGAATAAAGACCTAACTTGTTCAACCTTTCTCTGTAACATAATTGCTGCAACCCAGGCAACATTCTAGTAAATATCCTCTGTACTCCCTATTTTTTTGACATCCTTCCTATAATTAGGTGACCAAAATTGTACACCATACTCCAGAATTGGTCTCACCAATGCCTTGTACAATTTTAACATTACTTCCCTACTCCTATATTCAATGCTCTGATTTATAAAAGCCAGCACACCAAAAGCTTTCTTTACCACCCTATCTACATGCTATTCCACCTTCAGGGAACTATGCACAGTTATTCCTAGATCCCTCTGTTCCACATTAATCCTTAATTCCCTACCATTTACCATGTACGTCCTATTTTGATTTGTCCTGCCAAGATGTAGCACTTCACACTTATCAGCATTAAACCCCATCTGCGATCTTTCAGCCCACCTTTCCAAATGGCCCAAATCTCTCTGTAGACTTTGAAAATCTACTTCATTAACCACAGCACCACCCATCTTAGTATCATCTGCCTACTTACTTATCCAATTTTCCACCCCATCATCCAGATCATTGATGTACATGACAAACAACAGTGGACCCAACATAGATCCCTGAGGCACCCCACTGGTCACCGGCTTCCAACCTGACAAACAGCCATCCACCATTAATCTCTGACATCTCCCATTTAGCCACTGTTGAATCCATCTTGCTACTCTGCCATTAACACCCAAAGATTGAACCTTCTTAACCAACCTTCCATGGGGAACCTTGTCAAAGGCCTTACTGAAATCCATATAGACAACATCCACTGCTTTACCCTCATCAATTTCCCTAGTAACCCCTTCAAAACATTCAAGAAAGTTTGTCAAACATGACCTTCCAGGCACAAATCCATGTTGACTGTTCCTGAACAGACCCTGCTTATCCAGATGCTTATATATATTATCTCTAAAGATCCTTTCCATTAATTTGCCCACCACTGACGTCAAACTAACCGGTCTATAATTCCTATGTTTATTCTTTGAACCCTTTTTAAACAATGGACATTTTAAACAACATGCGCAGTACGCCAATCCTCCGGCACTATTCCTGTTTCTAATGACATTTGAAATATTTCTGTCATAGCTCCTGCTATTTCTACACTAACTTCCCTCAATGTCCTAGGGAATATCCTGTAAGGACCTGGAGACTTATCCACTTTTATATTTTTCAAGAGTGTCAGTACTTCCTCCTCTTCGAATCTCATAGCTTCCATAGCTCAGGCACGTGCCATCAGGGTAGGTAAGGTAGGCACTGCCTACCCTGACTAAAATTATAACATAGTAATAACTAAATATAAATAATAAAGGCATGGGAGAATTATGCCTATGTAAGAGATCGATCTCTTAGGTAGGCATAATTCTCCGAGCCTTTCATCCGCAGCGCTTGTAACACGGGAGGGTCTGTGCAGCCCACGTGCCGTCAGCGCTGCCTGAAGCTGTCAGTTTCAAGCGGGGCTGAAGGCAGCAGAAATTCTGCCTTTGCAGCACTGTGCATGCGCATCAGTCTACTGTGCATGCGCATCAGTCTACTGCGCATGCGCAGCGCAAGTTTCTTGGCAGGGTTTTCATATATGGTTTGTCAATATTTTAAGTGTATGTTAGGTAACAAAGAGAGAACAATGGAGCTCGTGCACCAATAATGTGGCAAGTACATTTTGTGTTTATGTTTTTAAATACTGTATTTCCCGGGAAGTGGGGGTGGGGGGAGAGCTCCTTTCACAGCGATGGGGAGTCTGGCCCGGGGTAAAGTTGTGGGAAGGGCTCGAATGTTATGAATGAGGGGATTGGGATAATGCCACTTGCGATGCTCCTCGCACAGAAGCGTGGAATGCCACCGCATTGAGGCCGGGGGGGGGGGGGGGGAGGAGAGAAGTAGCACGGGTGGCTAAGTGGCCGCCACCTTAGCTCCTTCTGCCGGTCCCCGCTCACCTCCGACAGCTCCGTCTAAAAACCTCTGTCCTGCCGCTCGCTGTCCCCACTCATGTCCTCAAATTCCGACAGCGCGATTGAGGTTACTCAGCTGTGGGAATTTAAGGATTTGCAGGAAGCCGCTGACATGAGCGAAGTCGGCGAATGGTAGGTGAGAGGTGTTCCGATGGAGAGCACTGCCAAAGGTGAGCGGGCCGGCAGAAGGCGCTGAAGTGGCGACCAGTTCTGCTGTTGGGTCTCTCGTAGCTCCCTGAGCTGCTTCTATCCCCAGCTACAGTGCATGGCTTCGCGCCCGGAGAGTTGCGTAAGCGGTGATTGAGTGATTTATGGCAGTATCCCTGACACCCTTCTTCAAGGGTCTCGATCCGAAACATCGCCTATATCCTTCGCTCCTTAGATGCTGCTGCACCCGCTGAGTTTCTCCAGCCTTTCGTATACCCTCCTTCTCAACACTCGTGTTCTCCCCACAACTTTACCCCTGGCACAGGCTCTCCGCACGCTGTGAAAGGAACTGTTCCCCCAATTGGTCTAGGACTAGGAAGCCGAGGAAGGGCAAATAGAAATGTCACTGTTTTTATTTATTTATTTATTTATTTAACGGAGCGAACAATCTGCGGATGCGCGGTTTAATTTTTTTTTAAACGCACTGAGTTCCTACCCTGAGTAATTACTCACGGCACGTGCCTGCCATAGCTACTCTACTTGTTTTCCCTTTCCTCACAGAGTTCAATATCCTTCTCCTTGGTGAATACCGAAGAAAATAAATTGTTCAATATCTCCCCAATCTCTTTTGGCTCTGCAGATAGCTGTCCATGCTGGCTCCCTAATGGTCCAATTTTATCCCTCGTTATCCTTTTGCTATTAATATAGCTGCAGAAACCCTTTGGATTTACTTTCACCTTTCTTGTCAAAGCAACCTCATATATTCTTTTAGCCTTTCTAATTTCTTTCTTAAGATTCTTTTTACATTCTTTATACTCCTCTAGCACCTCATTTACTCCATGCCTCCTATAAATATTGTAGATATCTCTCTTTTTTCGAAAAAAGTGTCCAGTTTCCCTCGAAAACCATGGCTCTTTCCAATTTTTACTATTTCCTTTCAACCGAACAGGGACATAAAGATTTTGTACTCTTACAATTTCCCCTTTAAATGTCCTCCATTTCTCATCTACATCCTTCCCATAAAACAAAATGTCCCAATTCCCTCCTTTTAAATCATTACGCATTCCCCCAAAGTTAGCCTTTCTCCGATCAAAAACCTCAACCCTAGGTCCAGTGCATCCCCCCTGAAGGAAGAGTTACCCCCACCCCCTACACATACACAACAAAAAATAAACTAAAACATACGTCCAACAAAACAAAATAAAACAAAATATCGGAAACGACAGACGAACTGCAGGTGAGCTGCAGCTGCATGGCAGCGCTGCCATTCCAGCAAGTGAACATGCCATTACCCAACAACTGGTGGACTGGTGCAACACGAACAATCAGATCCTGAATGTCGATAAAACAAAGGAGGTTATCATCGACTTCAGGAAAAACCGGCACAGTCACACATCACTTCACATTAATGAGAGCGACGTGGAGTTGGTGAGTAGCACTAAGTTCCTGGGGGTGCGGATTACGAACAGTCTGGCCTGGTCAAAAAACATTGCATCATTAGTTAAGAGATCGCATCAGCGGTTGCAGTTTCTGCGCCGAATGAGAAGAGCTCACCTCCCCCATCCCGCCCTCACCACTTTATACAGGGGCACCATAGAGAGCATTTTAACCAGCTGCATCTCTGTCTGGTTGGGGGACTGTGAAGCCTCCGACTGGAAGTTCGTGCAGAGAGTGGTGATGACAGCTGAAAAAATCATCGGGAATTCTCTTCCCTCAATCGGGGGCATTGCTTGAAAACGTTGCTTGTCTAAGGCCAGCAGTATTGTAAAGGACCCCACACATCTCAATCATGGACTGTTCACTCTGCTGACCTCAGGCAATAGATATCGTAGCATAAGGAGCAGAACAGCCAGGTTTTGCAACGGCTTCTAACCCGTAGCCATCAGACTCTTGAATGCCATGTAATGTGCCGCCACCATTATTTATTTTATCTTTTTATCCATTTTATCGTTCTGTTATTTTATGTTGCACGGGGAGCCAGATGCAACAAAATTTCATTCAGAATCGCATTTACTGATGTATTTCTGAATGACAATAATGTTTTGATTGATTGATTGATTTTGTCACTCACTCCTTTCTTGAATAAAATAACATTAGCTACCCTCCAATCCACAGGAACTAATCCTGAATCTACAGAACATTAGACATTGGCCATGAATGTGTCCATGATTTCTAGAGCCAACTCCTCCAACTGGGATGCAGGCCATAATTCCCTGGGGATTCATCAGCCTTCAGTCCAATCTGTCTGCCCAACACCATTTGCTGACTAAAGCAAATTTATTTCAGTTCCACAATCACCCTCTCTTCCCTAGTACTTCTGGGAGATTATTTGGGCCTTGCATAGTGAAGACTGAACCAAGGTACCAGTTCAACTCGTCTGCAATTTAATTGTTCCCCATAATAAATTCACCTGTTTCTGTTTTCAAGGGCCCCACATTTGACTTATCTATTCCTTTTTATGCCCCTGTCCCACTTAGGAAACCTGAACGGAGACCTTGCGCCCCACCCAAGGTTTCCGTGAGGTTCCGGTCACTCTCCCTATTGGTGGAAAGTGGTTTTCGTGTAGTCGCAGCTTCTTCTATGTACCTGCGATTAAAAAAAACAAAAACGGCCTCGACTAAAACTGAGTTTTCAGCAAAGATCCTGTTGGATCTTTGGTTTTCAGGACCTAGAAGATCCACCGGAAGATAAAATGACCACTAACTTAATTAAATTTCTTAAAACTGTCTCCACTCCTTCTCCCCACCCCCGTTCTATCCCCTTCTCCACCCTTATCTCCCCTTCTCTCTCTCTCTCTCTCTCTCTCACCTTCTCTCCCCCATTATCTGTCCTTCTCTCTCCTTCTTTCCCCTTCTCTCCCTCCCTCCCGCGCTCTCTAAAGGACTTACCATGATCTGTGGCTGCCGTTTACCTTCGTCTTCATCATGCGGACAGCGCTCGTCCACTGTCCCTGGCCCCCACCTTCGTGATGTGTTTGTTTGTGTATGTGTGCGGTCGGCAGCAAAGATCCTCTTCACATACCTCAAGAAGCTTAATCTATGCTCCTTTATATTCTTGGCTATCTTACCTTCATACTTCATATTTTCTCCCCGTATTGCCTTTGTAGTTACCTTATGTTGTTCATTAAAAGTTTCCAATTCCTCTGGCTTCCCGCTTACCTTTGCTTGTTCTACCTCTTTGCTTTTAGTTTTCTACTGTCCTTGACTTCCCTTGTCAGCAACTGTCGCCACTTACTTGCCATTGAATCATTCTTCCTCTTTATAATGAATTGATCCAGCATTGGTAATCACTAATCAGGTTTGTTAGTGTTATGCGCTTGGCTTTAAATTAAATAGTGATAGAATCAACAACATGGAAGCATATGAGTGCAGTTAATGGGATAGAGAGTGTATGAACAGTCACGCTCAAACAAACAGGGCAGGGAGAGGGAACCAATGCAAGGAGACAGATGGACATAGCTCCAGTAAAGGCGCTGAGCGCCTATATCTTTGTTAAGTTATACTTCTCTTTTGTTTTTGTACTGTCCCTGACTTCCCTTATCAGCCACGGTTGCCCCTTACTCCCTTTTGAATCTTTCTTCCTCTTGGAATGAAATGATCCTGCACCATTTGTAGTATTCCCAGAAATACTTGCCACTGTTATATCACTGCCATCCCTGCTAGGGTATCCTTCCAGTGAACGTTGGCCAGCTCCCTCCTCATGGCTCCATAGTCCCCTTTGTTCAACTGTAATACTGACACCTCCGATTTACCCTTCTCCCTCTCAAATTGTATATTAAAACGTATCATATTATCGTCACTACCTCATCAACCTCCTCAATCTCGTTCCCTTATCAAGTTCAGGTTCATTACACAGCCTCGCTCTTAAATGTAAGCTTGTGACTAATGATACATATAAAACTACGACATCATAATATATTGATGTAAGCACTTATAATGACAATTATGCACCGGAGGATAAACATAAGGAAAAGCAAATTAATAACGTTGATCAGTGAACCGGTAAAAGTCCGCAGCCAATGTACAAACATAGTCCTTGTACTTGGGGTGGGTTTACAGGTGCATCCCGCACCTGTACGGTACTAACCCACATTCTCGGCCCTCTCTGGAGAATTCATTGTAGTCACCGGCACAGTTGGTGCTGGTTTGACTGGGGACTTCACAGGCAATGGCATTACAGGCCTCACTGCGATTTTGCCACTAACCCTGGCAGCTGGCAGTCTACTCTCCTCAGAAGTGTCTCCACTGGGCCGCAAAGCATAGTTGCTCAGGTTTTCCAGTTCGTCCAAACACGAGGAGTGAATGTAACTGACCATCATGACGACAAAATCCTCTTCCTCCGCTGGGCATTTTTCACTTGTCTTTCGAGGCACCAGGGACAAAATGTCAGCCAGGTGCATGTCCTTGCCGTGCTTGTAAAGAATGGTAACATCATACATCTGAAGCTGCAACATCATCCATTGCAGATGCGCTGGTGCTGCGTGAATTGGTTCGTTCAGAATGGTGACCAGGGGCTGGAGATCAGTCTCGACTGTGATAGTCTTTCTAAACACAAAATCATTGAATTCACTGCAGGCGAAAACCACTGCCAGTAGCTACTTTTCAATCTGTACATAGCGTTGTTCTGTATCTGTAATTGTTCGCGATACATACGCGACAGGCCGGACGTCCGGTAGACATACTGCACCTAAACCATACGGAGAGGCATCACAATTCAGCGGGACAGGTAGATTGACATTGAAATAGGCAGAGAGTTCGCTGAAGTTAGGGATGAGCTTCCCAATATAGTTCAACATGCCCAAAAATCCCTGTCCGCTGGCAAAAACAGTGGGTACAGTCATTTCGCCGATCACCGCAGTTTTTGAGTGGTTTGACTTGAGACCGTTACTGGTAAATACGTGGCCCACATAGTTCACTTCGCTGATCCGGAATTTGCACTTGAGCGGATTTAGCTTGAACTTGATCTCTCTCCCGCGATACAGCACCATCTTCAAATTGGCATCATGCTCCTGCATGTCCTGCCCAGCAACGCCAATGTCATCAACTGTGATAGCGCAAGGGTAGCTGGCAAAAAGCTGTTCCATGGTGCGCTGGAATAAGTCACAGGCAGCACAGGCACCAAATGGCATGCGCAGAAGTCGGTATCACCCGAAAGGCGTACTGAAGGTTGTTAGCATGGACGATTTGTAGTCCAGTGGAATCTGCCTAAACAAACTCTTGGCATCCAGAACTGAGAACACGGTTGCCTTACTGACCATCATGACGATGAAAGCCTCTTGCTCTGCTGAGCATTTTTCACTTGTCTTTCGAGGTGCCCGGGACGAAGTGTCAGTCAGATGCATGTACTTGCTGGGTCTGGAACTGATCAATATCTTGTTACCATTCCCATTCTTCTACAATCTGGAACTCTGATATATTTGTTTACAGATCCAATCTATAAGAAAACTGCCTGCGCTTACGTTGACCCTTCTGTCGATGACCTCCGTTGTAAAGATTGGGAACTCCATTACTTTTTCCCATCACAGCTCGATAATTGTGCTTTCTACAGATAAACAGACACGTTGACAAACAGATTCCTCATTGCATTTGCTCAGCCAGTTAGTTTTCCATTTATGGAGTAAATCGAGCAAATTAACAAAAACAACGAGTAAATACAGCGAAGGTATAACAACATTTCAGTGGTCTAAAGTTACAAGCATTCTCCATTTTGAAATGTCGACGATCCATTTTCTGCCTTAGTCTCTGGTCACCAATACACACTTTGTGACCAGGTTTGCTGCACGTAACCTGCTCCTCACTTTCCGCTCACTTCGAAATCAGTGTCATGGAAAATTCTGATGATGTCTATAGCGGCAGTCGTGGTTAACAGATAAACCGTGTTCTGTATAATGAGACACAGCCACTTGGCTGTCACAAGGGAGAGAGAGATACTTATATTAATGAATTCCATAGAACACTCGTTATGTTCTACGGAACACCGTCTTGTACGGTTCACGAAAAAGTTACCACTCAGATTCCTATTAAATGTTTTCCCCTTCGCCTTGAACCAATGTTCTCTGGTCCTTGATTCCCATACCCTGGCTAAAAGATTGTGCATCTGCCCGGCCATGATTTTGTAGACCTCCATTAGATCTCCTCTCCTCCTCTTACGCTCCATGGAATAGCCTTTCGGCCAACTCAACCTCTCCCTGCAGCTCACACCCTCTAGTCCTGGCAACTTCGGCGTGAATCCTTTCTGAAACATTTCAAGTTCCCAATATCTTTCCTATAACATGTTGCCCAGAAAAGAACAAAGTATTCTAAATGTGATCTCACCAACGCCTTGTACAACTGCAACATGACCTCCCAACTTCTATTCTCAATACTCTGGATAAAGGCTAATGTGCCGAAAGCCTTTTTGGCCACTATATCCACCTGTGACAACCTTCAAGGAACCGTGCACCTGCACTCCTGGAGCCCTCTGATCAACCAACTCCCCGGAGCCCTTCCATTCATTGTGCAGGTCCTGCACTTGTTTGACGTCCCAAAAGAACGCGTTACCTGTTAAATATGACTGGCGGTATGGACAGGCGTTATCTGTTAACAGTGAGTAGCGGTAGAGACATCAAATGTTGGCATGACACCGAACTTGAAGTGAGCGGAAAGTCAAGAACAGAACGGTCTCATAACTAATATACGGAACCCATTAATATAAATATCGCCCTACTCCTCATTCATTCCGACAGCAAGTTGGCTCTGTCTCATGATACAGAGAACGGGTTATCTGTTAACAGTGAGTGGCGGTAGAGACATCAAATGTTGGCATGACACCGAACTTGAAGCGAGCGGGAAGTGAAAAACGTTCTCATTTGGTATGCATCCGTGAGCAGAAATGAAGCAAACATAATGAAAACATGTGTATTACGGCAAAGGCAGCAGATCATAGTGCATGAAAACCCTTACCTGCAGCTGAATAACCGGCAAACATGCGTCAGATAATAAATGCAGAAGTGACCGGCACAGTATCTTGTACCTTGTTAGATGCGGGCTTCACTTTGCAGGATTTCTCCTGGTGTTCCGCTTTCCTCCTACACTCCAAATACTACAGGATTGTAGGTTAATTGGCTTCCGTAAAAAATTAATTGTCCCGAGTGAGTGTATGGTGGTGTGGGTTTGTGGTCATCGCTGGTCGGCGTGGACTCGGTGGCCAAAGGGCCTGTCCCTGCGCTGTAACTCTAAACTAGACTAAACTATCATGACCAAGACAATTATCGCGAATATGGCCATTCAGTGGTTCTATTGTTCAATCGCGCTTTACTTGTCTCTTGTTGATCTACAGAGTGAAATTATTTTTGCATATTTACACATACTGGCTCCGCCATGTTTCTCCGTCATTTCCACAGTCCAAACTGCGGCGGGCTGTAGCAGTACCCCAACATGGTAAGACCCAGATTCCTGCAAGTTCCTTTCTCCGTCGCATTCGACCGGATCGGCATGCGAACCCACGTCCCTTTCCTCCCCGGATGCCTCTGTTTCCCATGGGTGCCTCCTACACCTGCGATTGAAGGGGGTGGAGGCATCACTCCGGTTCACCCTTCTGCCATCCTTTGCTCATCGTTTTCTCCATCTCCAACGGATCCCTCGTGCTTTTGCAGCCCGCCGAGTTTTGGGTCCTTAGAGTTGGCTCCCGGTTGTCACGTGGTTTATGCAACTGATTAGACTGCTCGAGCAGTGGTTAGCACATTGGTTCATTCCACAATTGTGCAGCTCAGTGTTGGACTAAGTCATTCAAAGTCTAAATGAACTACGCAATGTGGTGCACATCGACATTTTAATTAACAATGTCTACATGATCTCTAGCAATATTTTAGATAACCTTTCGCATTGTAGGTGGGCCACGCGTTCAGATAGCATGGGATCAGTACAACATTGGCTGGGGGGGAAATGGAGAGGGTAATAGTGGAGGTTGTTTTTTTCATAATGGACCTTGCGACTAGCGCTGCAATGCAGGGCACGATGTGGATCCCACTGTACGTTACCTATGAATCAACAATGTGGACGTCGATTAAGGTGTCCTGTTTACGAATTTTGCTGATGCCGCCAAAAGAGAAAATCGTGTTTGTTTAATTATTTGTGTAAAGTGAACTATTTTAAATAAAATATGGACAAACAAAACTGAATCACACCTGTAACAGTTATTTTTCGTGAACCGTACCATACGGCGACCGTAGAATATAACGAATGCTCTACTTAATTCATTAATATAAGTATCACTCTCTCTCAGTCTCTCTTATTCTTGGTGATAGCCAAGAGTCTGTGTCTCATTACACACAGAACGCGTTACCTGTTAACTATGATTGGCGTTATGGACATGTGAGGCTTGAGAAGAATACAGCGTTCCATAAAATATAACCAATGTTCTACGGATCCCATTAATATAAATATCGCTCTCCCTCTCATCCCTTGTGACAGCAAGTGGCTGTGTCTCATTATACAGAACACGGTTTATCTGTTAACCGTGACTGCCGCTATAGACATCATCAGAATTTTCCATGACACCGATTTCGAAGTGAGCGGAGAGTGAGGAGCAGGTTACGTGCAGCAAACCTGGTCACAAAGTGTGTATTGGTGGCCAGAGACTAAGGCGGCCGATCAGAGTGTCATTATGTCATAAGGTCATAAGGTCATAAGGAATAGGAGTAGAATTAGCCCATTTGGTCCAGCAAATGTTCTCCGCCATTTAAACAGGTGTCGCCTGTCTCTCCCTCCTAACCCCATTCTCCTGCCTTATCCCCGTAATCGCTGACGACTGTACTAATCACAAATCTTATATATCTACCTTCAAAATATCCACTGACGTTGCCATCATGGCCTTCTGTGGCAAATAATTCCATAGCTTCACCACCGTTATGAAAACAGTTACCTGAGGCAGACTGATCAACAAGAATGCGTCAGAGAGCCAGGGCGGAAGATAGTTGCACATTCTACTCTGCTCCAGAGAAAACGTTCAAATATGTCAATACGCTCCTCAAAGTCATATCCTGCAATCGAAGTAGCAATCTTGTAAACGTCTTCTGCCACACTCAATAACACCTCAAAATCCTTCCAGCAATTGGCAGAGCAGTACTGCACGCAATACTCCCACTGTAGTCTGAGATAAATGGAATACAACTGCAACATCACTTTCAAATAATTTTATTAAATACGCCGACCGATAAAGAAACGTAGACCATTTGCCAGTTAGATAGAGTCAGTCCACTTTGCATCAATGATGTTAGGTTTCTCCTCATTAACTGCATAATTTCCCGTAGCATGTCATCTCTTCGCTTCACACCCGCTCCTTCTATTGTAAATCCATCCACCATTTTCCGTTGGTATCTGGAGCCACCTGCCTGAGGACCCTGGGATGCAGACCATCAGGCCCAGGGGATTTATCATCCTTCAGTCCCATTAGCCTACGTAAGAATAGTTCTCGCCAAATGAAAATAATGATTTCACCTGTGTCTGCCTTCAAGTGGCACACATTTCACTTTGCAACTCTTTTCCCCATAACATATCTAAAGAAGATATTACCGTCCTCTTTATATTCCTGGCCAGCTTCCCTTCGTACTTCATCTTTTCAGCCCGTATTGCCCGTTTTGTTTCCTTCTGTTGTCCTATGAAAGTTTCCCAATCCTCTGGCTTCCGGCTACTCTTTGCTGCGTTATACATCTTTACATTTAGGTTTATTCTATCTCTAACTTCTCTTATCAGCCACGGTTGCCTCCTACTCCACCTTACAATCTTTCTTTCTTTTTCGAATGAAATGATCCCGTGTCTTCCGGATTATGCCCAGACATTCCTGCCGTTGCTGTTCCACCGTCATTCCTGTTCATGTTCTTCATGGTCCACGTTCTCTTTCCCCGACGTTAATATATTTTTCTGAAGAACTGGAAGACCACACACTTCCTCATAATATACTTCCTCCATTGTTGTTTAGCCCAACCACTGATCCGCCTGTTTAAGTATGAGATACAGAACAATACAGCACAAGATAAGGCCCTACTGCCCAAGACAGCTTTGTCAAACATCATGCCATATTTCGAAAAATCACTTGTGCATGCAGGTGATTCTTGTCAACCCATTCCAGAGGCCCATCCCCAAAGTGCAGACGTCTCGTCTTGTTTCACCACTAACCTTGACGAAGTGTTCCAGATCGGTAACACACTCTGGGTATAGGCCGGGCCCTGCACATGTAATTTAAAGTTTCTGCCCTCGGAGTAAGATCCTATGTCTTCGAATATTTGACGTATCATAATTGCGGAAGGTGTTTGCACTATGCGAACTGTACCTTTCAGAAATTTGGATGCAAAGGACAGGCCTCCCCCAATTACTCAGCAGGAGATAAAACAATCCAAGTGTGTTCTTGTTTTTCAAACGGTCCATATCCTCAATCGAAGCAGCACATTTGCAAATGTCTTGTGCCAACCTCATTATAAGCTCCAAATCCTTCCAACAATTGATGGAGCAGTACTGCACGCAACAATCCAAGTGCAGCCGAATATAAATGGAATACAACTGCAACATCTCTTTTGGATAAGCATATTAAAAACCATTAAAAGTTATTTTAAAAATTCGCTGCATAGATGCTGCCTCACCCACTCAGTTTCTCCAGCATTTTTATCTACCTTCAACTTTCCAGCATCTGCAGCTCCTTCTTACACATATTAAACACCCAGAATGGTAAAATAAATGTACACTATATACAGAGAAGTATGAATTTAGTAGAGTAGGCTGGGTCTCTATTCCATGGATGGATGAGGAGAGTTCTTACAGAAGAATACAAAATCATGAGAGGGATAGATCGGTTTGGTTGCACAGTATCTTGTATCTTGTACCTTGTTAGATGCGGGCTTCACTTTGCAGGATTTCTCCTGGTGTTCCGCTTTCCTCCTACACTCCAAGTACTGCAGGATTGTACGTTAATTGGCTTCTGTAAAAAAATAATTGTCCCGAGTGTGTGTATGGGGGTGTTGGTTTGTGGTCATCGCTGGTCGGCGTGGACTCGGTGGCCAAAGGGCCTGTCCCTGCGCTGTAACTCTAAACTAGACTAAACTATCATGACCAAGACAATTTTCGCGAATATGGCCATTCAGTGGTTCTATTGTTCAATCGTGCTTTACTTGTCTCTTGTTGATCTACAGATGAAATTATTTTTGCATATTTACACATACTGGCTCCGCCATGTTTCGCCGTCATTTCCACAGTCCAAACTCCGGCGGGCTGTAGCAGTACCCCAACATGGTAAGACCCAGATTCCTGCAAGTTTCTTTCTCCGTCGCATTCGACCGGATCGGCATGCGAACCCACGTCCCTTTCCTCCCCGGACGCCTCTGTTTCCCATGGGTGCCTCCTACAGCTGCGATTGAAGGGGGTGGAGGCATCACTCCGGTTCACCCTTCTGCCATCACCTGCTCCTCGTTTTCTCTGTCTCCAAAGGATCTCTCGTGCTTTTGCAGGCCGCCGAGCTTTTGGATCCTTAGAGTTGGTTCCCGGTTGTCACGTGGTTTATGCAACTGATCAGACTGCTCGAGCAGTGGTTAGCACATTGGTTCATTCCACAATTGTGCAGCTCAGTGTTGGACTGAGTCATTCAAAGTCTAATTGAACTACACAATGTGGTGCACATCGACATTTTAATTAACAATGTCTACATGATCTCTAGCACAATCTTAGATAACCTTTCGCATTGTAGGTAGGCCACGCGTTGAGATAACATGGGTCACGCGTTGAGTACAACATTGGCTGGGGGGAAAATGGAGAGGGTAATAGTGGAGGTTGTTTTTTCATAATGGACCTTGCGACTAGCGCTGCAATGCAGGGCACGATGTGGATCCCACTGTACGTTACCTATAATCAACAATTTGGACGTCGATTAAGGTGTCCTGTTTACGAATTTTGCTGATGCCGCCAAAAGAGGAATTGATGTTTGTTTAATTATTTGTGTAAAGTGAATTATTTTAAATAAAATATGGACAAACAAAACTGAATCACACCTGTAACAGTTATTTTTCGTGAACCGTACCATACGGCGTCCGTAGAATATAAGGAATGCTCTACTTAATTCATTAATATAAGTATCACTCTCTCTCAGTCTCTCTTATTCTTTGTGATAGCCAAGAGACTGTGTCTCATTATACACAGAACGCGATACCTGTTAACTATGATTGGCATTATGGCCATGTGAGGCTTGAGAAGAATACAGCGTTCACTAAAATATAACCAATGTTCTACGGATCCCATTAATATAAATATCACTCTCCCTCTCATCCCTTGTGACAGCCAAGTGGCTGTGTCTCATTATCCAGAACACGGTTTATCTGTTAACCATGACTGCCGCTATAGACATCATCAGAATTTTCCATGACACCGATTTCGAAGTGAGCGGAGAGTGAGGAGCAGGTTACGTGCAGCAAACCTGCTCACAAAGTGTGTATTGGTGACCAGAGACTAAGGCGGCCGATCAGAGTGTCAAACGTCATATGGTCATAAGGAATAGGGGTAGAATTAGCCCATTTGGTCCAGCAAATGTTCTCCCCCATTTAAACAGGTGTCGTCTATCTCTCCCTCCAAACCCTATTCTCCTGCCTTATCCCCATAATCGCTGACACCTGTACTAATCATGAATCTATATATCTCTGCCTTCAAAATACCCACTGACTTGCCCTTCACAGCCTTCTGTGCAAAGAATTCCACAGCTTCACCACCGTTATGAAAACAGTTACCCGAGGCAGACTGATCAGCAAGCATGCGTCAGAGAGCCAGGGCGGAAGATAGCGGAACAGAGGATGTACTTCCTGCAGCAGCTGAGGAAGTACAATCTGCCACAGGCAAAGATGGTCCGATTCTACATGGCCATCGTAGAGTCTGTTCTCACCCCCTCCACCATGGTCTGGTTTGGCTCAGCCACCAAGCACGACACCTGGAGGCTGCAGCGAATCGTCCTATCGGCAGAGAATATTATTGGCTGCAACCTTCCCTCCATTGATGAACTGTACACTGCAAGGGCCAGGAAGCGAGCGGGCAAGATCATCTCTGACCCCTCTCATCCTGGACATAAACTCTTTGAATCACTTCCCTCTGGAAGGCGACTCCGGCCTGTCAAAGCTGCCCGAGCCAGACTTAAAACAGTATTTATCCACGATTAGTTGCTCTACTCAACAGCCAAAAATCTGTAGCCTCACTTTGATCTGTTATTTTGTTGCTTTACATGCTTGATCAATGGTGTTTTATCATTAATGTTTTATTATTATTAATATTTAGTGTTTTCTGAGTCATTCGTAACTGTCACTGTCTGCCATGTTGTTACTTGTGGGTGGAGCACCAAGGCAAATTCCTTGTATGTGAATACTTGGCCAATCAACTTACTTACTTGCTTAGTTGCACATTCTACTCCGCTCCAGAGAAAATGTTCAAATATGTCAATATGCTCCTCAAAGTCATATCCTGTAATCGAAGTAGCAATCTTGTAAACGTCTTCTGCCACACTCAATAACACCTCAAAATCCTTCCAGCAATTGGCAGAGCAGTACTGCACGCAATACTCCCACTGTAGTCTGACATAAATGGAATACAACATCACTTTCAAATAATTGTATTAAATACCCCGACCGATAAAGGAACGATGACCATATGCCAGTTTTATCTCTAGGTGTTGAAAACTTTAGGAAGCCCTTGAGTTAGATAGAGTCAGTCCACTTTGCATCAATGCTGTTAGGTTTCTCCTCATTAACTGCATAATTTCCCGTAGCATGTCATCTCTTCGCTTCACACCCGCTCCTTATATTGTAAATCCATCCACCATTTTCATTGGTATCTGGAGCTGACCAACGTCTTGTTTGCATTCACAGTCTATTTCACTCGAGAGCAACTCGATATATATATTTGGAGATTCCCATCGGAAGTGAATGTTCTTGAAATTATGAAATACTATGAAAGAGACGCACCTCCCCCATACACCCATACGCCCAAGCACACACTCACACCGGTGGTCATATAACCCCCGACATAGTATCTATCTGTATCAACCGCCATCTGTTTCCCTTGGGACTGGGAACGATATGATAAGAGTCATTGCATCTGGCAAAACAGAAATATATATTTCCACCCATCAACCGAGAATATGCTCATGTATTAGCAAGTCATCTGCAGCCTTTCTGATCTGAGTACCCCTCGCTCCGATCTATGTTCACTAGAATTATATGAAGATTCCCAACAGAGAATTGTTCTCGTAGATGGACGCATAGGGAGGTGGTGGAAGTTTGTTTTTCGTGCTGGAGGCTTGGTAGTCGTCATGTGCCTCAGCGATTGGTGTTGTGCCCATTGCTGCTGTGGTTAACATCAGCAATATGGATGAGAATATCGAGTGCAGCGTTAGTACTTAATGCAGAAGATCCAAGAGTTGATGGTTTCACAGATAACGAACTCGTTTATAAAAATATACTGAAGTGCCCTGATCCAATTTGACAAGTCAGCTGTTGAATAGAGTTTAATGCAACCAAGTGATAGTTGTTGCATTTTGGGATAGAAACCAGTGCAGTACTTTCACAGTGAATGGCCGGGCCCTGAGCATAGTTGCAGAAACGAGTTAATTGGAGGTCCAGATTTGCTAAATGCATGCCACCTTCAGGTGCCATTCTCTGTGTCAGCTAATTTGCTCCGTAGTTCATCTACTGGAGTGTAGTTAAGCCAGATGAGTTCTCCAGGACAAACGAGTATTCCATGACTATCCCACATTTCAGGAAAAGCAACCATGTACACTACTGCAATACTCCCCAAGGCCCTTCCATTTAGTGTGAAAGTTGTGCCTTAATTTGACTTCCCAAAATGCAAAATCTCACAATGTACTTGATTCAAAACCTTTACCTCGGCGCAGATTCTCAGCTGATAAGCAATCTGCTCTAAATATTGATAATCATCCTTGCAGTCAGCATTGCCACCCACTTTTGTTGTATCTGGAAAGTTAATAATCAAGCCTTGTATATTCTTATCCAAATCGTGACCATAAAGCACAAACAGCAATGGCCCCGCACCGAGCCCCGAATTCAGCGCGATTCATCCTTCATGAACAGGCTGACTTCCATAATTGTACAAAAGACCAGCTGAAGGCCTAGATATTCCCGGTAGGATTTAGCAAATGCTAGTCGAGTGCTTAAAGTAGTCTGAATGAGGGTGAGATCCAGAAAAAGAGGACGACACAGGGAGCAACATGTTTCCATTTCCCGCGTTGAGTCCAAATCACTTCAACATATCCGACCCATGTACATGTTCGATGTTCTTTGTTTACTATTTGCCTCATCTGCATTCTCAAATATTAATTCACCAAATAAAACAATTTACATCTAGATAATCTCAGTAACTGGATTTAAACATATTTGACAAAAACTAAAAAAAGCTGACGTTTCACACGGTTCTTAAGCATCGTATTAAAATAAGTTTCATATTCCTTCTTCTTTAACTGAAAAGTCCCAATTAACTTGCGTTCGCATTCACTTGCAAACATCATGACAAATTCATGTTACTCATGCTGTCGAGTCAAAGAGTCCCAGCGTGAAACAGTTTGGAAACAGGCCCGCTGTGGCCCAGCTACCCTAGTCCCACTTGCCTGCACTTGGTCCATAACCCTCCAAACCTGTCCTACTGTTTTGTGTAGATTTATGGTGGTTTCACCCTGCTTGAAATGGTATGAAACTCCATTTGAATGTGGTGGCCTTGCACCCTGCATGAAATGGTATGAAACTGCATTTGAATGTGGTGGCCTTGCACCCTGCATGAAATGGTATGAAACTGCATTTGAATTTGGTGGCCTTGCACCCTGCTTGAAGAGGTATGAAACTGCACTTGAATTTGATGGCCTTGCACCCTGCTTGGAATGTCATGAAACTGCACTTGAACTTGGTGGCCTTGCACCCTGCTTGAAGTGGCATGAAACTGCACTTGAATTTTGTTGCCTTGCTCCGTGCTTGAAGTGTTATGAAACTGCACTTGAATTTGGTGGCCTTGCAGCCTGCTTGAAGAGGTATGAAATTACACTTGAATTTGGTGGCCTTGCACCCTGTTTGAAGTGGTACGAAATTCCACTTGAATTTGGTGGCCATGCACCGTGCTTGAATTGGAACAAAACTGTACTTGGATTTGGTGGCATTGCACCCTGCCCTCCATGAATGCTGGTCGCCGCTGGAGGTCGAGCGCTCCATTGACAGTTGGCCATACATCAACACGATGATCGCCTGCCTGCAAACTGTCAAGATATGCAGTCTCTGATTGCATCAATTCTTGCACTCGGCCGCCCCTCCGCAGAGCAGCGCTGCACAGCGAAACACCCTGTTCCGAACCCCTCCCCTCCCCCTCCTGCCCCTCCCTTCCTCCCCCTCTCCCACCACACCCCTCTCCCCCAACCACCATCTCTCCCCCCTTCTCTCTCTCCCCCTTCCCCCTCTCTTCCTACTCCTATCTATATTCTTTGTCCTCTCTCTCCCCGCTCGCCCCCTCCACCCCTCTGCCCTCCCACCAACCCACCCTTCTCCCCTCGCCTCCCCCCACTCCCACCCTCTCCCCCTCATCTCTCTCTCCCTACCACCCATATTTCCCTCTCATATCTCTCCTCCTCCCCGTCTGCCTCCCTCCACCTGTCCACCCTCCCCCCCACTCCACTCCACTTCTCCTCCCTCCCTCCCCTTTCACCTCCCTTCACTCCCTTTCCGCCCACTCTTCCCCCCTACCTCCACTCCCCCCCTCCTCCTTCCCCCCTCCCTTCCCACCCCCCTCCCCGCTGTGTGTGTGGGGGGTGGTTAGTAGGTATGTTACAATACTCACCTTCAGCCGCACTGCAGTTCTGCCAATGGCTGTGTGTGCGGCTTTGGCGCCTTTGACGAGGGGGGGGATTAAAATGCCGTTTTCTCCTGCCTGTCTGAGATATATTTTCTTGGACTGCTAGCTGATGCAGCAGAATCGTTCCCACTTCAGTTCTCTGAAGTTTTTTAAAAAAATCGCGGGACAATTTAATGGCTGGAGTAAAATAAAAAGCGACCAAACGGCGTCAACACCGACAATGAGACGGATCTCACGTAGGGGACAAAACACAGGGTAAGTCGTGTTCACTGCAATCGCAACGTTCCAATTGATCGCGTTCCACAAAAACCCACTCGCAAGATGATTTAAATGGCCTTTAATTTTCGGGAATTAAACATTAAATTCCTTTCATTTGGCCCATTAATTCATGACGATGAGATTAAAAAATCATGCTATATTTTGAATTCTTGTGTGAATGTTATTTGGACACTTAGGCTATTTAAAAATGTTAACCTTTTCTTAAGAAATGGATAGATGTTTAGATCTAGTAATTGAATTTTGTAGTTAGCTTCAATTAGTTACCTAACTAATTATATGCTTTAATTTTAGGTCATGCAAGTAAGATTGTTTCATATTTGTTTCAGAATGCTTCGCTCTATAATATCTGAAAATTTCTTTCAGTTCTCTTAATTGTTAAGAAAGTTATGGGCTTTTGACTGTCCTTGATCACAGCTTTTGTGTTGTCAATGGAAAAGCAATAGGGAACAAGATGCTAATTTCCGAGTATGAAAATGGCCATAATTTTTTTAATTCTGAAGATATGAAAGTGAATTAGGTGTCAATTTTAACTTCTTTTTATGCTTTATCTGATGGAATAAATTGCAGACTTGATTTTCAAAATCCCCAAATTTTGTAACATTGCTATGGTTAGTGTGTGTGTGACGTCGCAGCTCCCCTCCCCCAACCGCACGTTGAGAGGACGGAACCCAATGGTCTAGTGTTCAATAGATTTTAATGCAGTGTAAGAGTTGTTACATTATGGGATATAAAGCAATGCAGTACCTTCACAGGGATTCGCAGGGCCATTGGAACAGTTGCAAAAAGGAATTAATTGGACGTCCATGATGGCTGCATGCATGCCACCTTCGGGTGCTTGTGTGAATGTCTGCTAATTTGCTCTGTGGGTCATCTAATCTCGTGTAGCTAAGCCAGTTGAGTATTCAGGGTGAACGAGTATTCCATTTTCCAGGAGAAACAAACATGTACTCTGCTACATTACTCTCTTGGGTCCCACCATGCACCGTGAAAGTTGTGTCTTCATTTCGCTTCCCAAAATGTAACATCTCACATTGTACTGCATTAAGCTCCTTTAGACTTTCCTCGGCGCAGTTTTCCAGCTGATAAACATCCTGCTACAATCATTGACAACCAACTTTGCTACCGGCAATATCTCCCCTTTTAGTGGTATCTACAAAATATACCCGCACCGATCCCTGCATTCAATGCGATTCGCCTTCCTAGAGCAGGCTTTCTTCCAGAATTGTATAATAGGCCCGCTGATGGCCTTGTAATTCCCGGAGGGATTTTGGAAAATGCTAGTCGAGAGTTTCAAGTTGTGGGACACTAGCGTGGGAACCAGAAAAGGAGGACAGCGGATACACGACGACACGGTACACATCTCCAATTCCCCATAATCCCTTTTAAGTTTTCCGATCCATTTGTTCCATTTTTAATGTTTTGGTATTTGTCTCATCTACATTCTCAACTGTTAATTCACGGAATAAAGACAATTGAATGTGGATATTATCGGAAACTAAATGTAAACACATTTGACAAGAACAAAAAAATCTGAAGTTTCACACGATTGGTCAGCGACCTAAAATATAGTTAATCGATTTCCTTTAACTGAAAGATCACAATTAAATTGCTTTTACAGTCACTCGCAAACATCATGCTGACTTGCTGTTTCTCATGCTCTTCCTTCAATAAATTCTCCGACTTCAATAAGTTTCCTGCAGAACTGGAGGAGCACAAGCATCCTCATAATAAACTTCCTCCATTTCTCTTTTGCCCACTGATCCGTACATTTCAACATGTGGTATAGAAAAGTACAGCACAAGAATAGGCCTTTTGTCCCACGACAGCTGTGTGAAACACAATGCCACGTGAAACAAATTATTTATGCGTGCATATGATTCCTATCAACACATTCCATAGGCATATCTCCTAATCGTACCAATTTCATCAGTTTCACCACCAGACATGGTTTTAAATCAAGAAAGTTGATTTAAAACCGGCCTCTTCTCTGCGCAGCAGTTTCAATTTCAAGGTTTGCACGAAGCAACGATGCGATTCTAAGGTAATTTATAAACGATCCATGAGAACTCACCTTATTGCCCACATTCTCTCTTCCTGGAAATACTTTACGCCTTGCTCAAGGAAAATGCAAGATGTCAGGACATATCTGCATGCTTCCATGGAAGGAAGCAGTGGATGATGGTGGTACGTTGCTTCTCAGACTGGATGCCTGTGACGAGTGCTGTGCCTCAGGTTTCCGTTACTGTCTGTCATCCACATCGATAATTTGGATGAGAACATATAGGGCAAGATTAGCAACTTTGCTCATGATACAAAAGTGGATAGTTTTGCAGATAGCGAAGATAGTTGAGAAAGATTCTGGCAGGATCTGGATTGATTGGCCAGGTGGGCTGAGGAATGGTTGATGGAATTTTATACAGAGAAGCGTGTTGTTGCATTTTGGACGTGGAACAAGGGCAGGAACTACACAGTGAATGGTAGGCATCTGAGGAGTGTTGTAGACAAGAGGACTCTGGAACTGCAGTGGATGGTTCCTTGAAGGTTAAATCGCAGCTAGATAAGGGGGTCAAAAATGGCTTTTGGCACATTGGCCTTCATCAAATAGAGTATCAGTAGGTCATGTTGCCGTTGTACAAGGCATTGGTGAGACCGCATTTAGAATATTGTGTTCAGTTCTGAGCACTTGTTTTAGGAAAGATAGTGTCAAACATCAATATACAATAGACAATAGGTGTAGGCCTTTCGGCCCTACGAGCTAGCACCACCATTCAATGTGATCATGGCTGATCATCCACAATCAGTACCCCGTTCCTGCTTTCTCCCCATATCCCCCGACTCCACTATCTTTAAGAGCCCTATCTAGCTTTCTCTTGAAAGTATACAGAGAACCGGCCTCCACCGCCCACCGAGGAAGTGAAATCCACAGACTCACAACTCTTTGTGTGAAAAAGTGTTTCCTCATCTCACTTCTAAATGGCTTACCCCTTATTTTGAAACTGGGGCCCCTGGTTCTGTACTCCCCTAACATCGGGAATATGTCTCCTGTCTCTAACGTGTCCAAACCCTTAATAATCTTATATTTCAATAAGTTCCCCTCTGATCCTTCTAAATCCTCTGACCACTATATCCGGTTGTACTTCCCCTTTTTTTCAAATCAAGAGAGTTTATTCTCATGTGTTCCAGATTGGACAATGACATTCTTGCATTGCTGCAGCACAACAGGATATTGTAGTCATAAATACAGACCAGATCAGTGTGTCCATATACCATAGGATATATAGATGCACACATCAATAAACAGATGAAGTGCAATGGGCTGTTATAATTCAGATTTTGTTCGAAGTTGTGTTTAATAGAAACATAGAAACATAGAAGCATAGAAAATAGGTGCAGAACATGGCCATTCGGACCTTCGAGCCAGCACCGCCATTCATTGTGATCATGGCTGATCATCCCCTTACAATAACCCGTGCCTGCCTTCTCCCCATATCCCTTGAATCCACTAGAGCTCTATCTAACTCTCTCTCAAATTCATCCAGTGACTTCGCCTCCACTGCCCTCTGTAGCAGGGAATTCCATAAATTCTCAGCTCTCTGGTGAAAATGTTTTTTCTCACCTCAGATTTAAATGACCTAACCTTTATTCTAAGACTGTGGCTCCCTGGTTCTGGACACGCCCCACATTGGGAACATTTTTCCTGCATCTAGCTTGTCCAATCTTTATAATTTTATATGTTTCTATAAGACCCCCCTCATCCTTCTAAACTCCAGTGAATAGAAGCCTAGTCTTTTCAATCTTTCCTCATATGTCAGTCCCACCATCACAGGGATCAATCTCGTGAACCTACGCTGCACTGCCTCAATGATAAGGATGTCCTTCCTCAAGTTAGGAGACCAAAACTGTACACAATACTCCAGATGTGGTCTCTCCAGAGCCCTATAAAACTGCAGAAGAACCTCTTTACTCCTATACTGAAAGCCTCTTGTTATGAAGGCCAACATTCCATTAGCTTTCTTCACTGCCTGCTGTATCTGAACGCCAACTGTCAGTGACTGGTGTACAAGGACGCCCAGGTCTCGCTGCACCTCCCCCTTACCTAACCTAACCCCATTGAGATAATAATCTACCCCCTTGTTTTTGCCACCAAAGTGCATAACCTCACATTTATCAATATTATACTGCATCTGCCATGCATCTGCCCACTCACTCAACCTGTCCAGGTCCCCCTGCAACCTCCTAACATCCTATTCACAGTTCATACTGCCACCTAGCATAGTGTCATCTGCAAACTTGCTAGTGTTGCTCCTAATTCCCTCTTTTAAATCATTAATATAGATGGTAAACAGTTGCGGCCCCATCGTGCCTTGCGGCACTCCATTTGCCACAGTGGCTATTTTGAAATTCTTCAAGGGTCCAACTTAGGTCTTACCTTTTTATTTTCCTCTTCACATACCTAAATAAGCTTTTACTATCCTTCTTTATATTCTTGGCTAGCTTACCTTCGTGCCTCATATATTCTCCCAGTATTACTATTTTTAGTTATCTTTTGTCACTCTTTAAATGTTACCAAATCTTCTGGCTTCCCCCTCATCTTTGTTAAGTTATACTTCTCTTTTGTTTTTGTACTGTCCCTGACTTCCCTTATCAGCCACGGTTGCCCCTTACTCCCCTTTGAATCTTTCTTCCTCTGTGGAATGAAATGATCCTGCACCGTTTGTATTATTCGAAGAAATACCTGCCATTGTTGTTCCACTGTCATCCCTGCTAGGGTATCTTTCCAGTCAACGTTGGCCAGCTCCCCCCTCATGGCTCCATAGTCCCCTTTGCTCAATTGTAATACTGACACCTCCGATTTACCCATCTCCCTCTCAAATTGTATATTAAAACTGATCATATTGTCGTCACTACCTCAAAAACCTCTTAACCTGGTTTCCTTATCAAGTTCGGGTTCATTACACAGCCTCGCTCTTAAATGTAAGCTTGCGACTAATGATACATATAAAAGTACAACATCATAATATATTGATGTAAGCATTTATAATGACAATTATGCACCGGAGGATAAACATAAGGAAAAGCAAATTAATAACGTTGATCAGTGAACCGGTAAAAGTCCGCAGCCAATGTTCAAACATAGTCCTTGTACTTGGGGTGGGTTTACAGGTGCATCCCGCACCTGTACGGTACAAACCCACATTCTCGTCCCTCTCTGGAGAATTCATTGTAGTCACCGGCACAGTTGGTGCTGGTTTGACTGGGGACTTCACAGGCAACGGCATTACAGGCCTCACTGTGATTTTGCCACTAACCCTGGCGGCGCGAGTGCTATGAGCAAGTCCAAATCAGGGTCAGCTGCCAGTCTACTTTCCTCGGAAGCGTCTCCACTGGGCCGCAAAGCATAGTTGCCCAGGTGTTCCTGTGGATAATGTTGAGAAGGCATCGGTTAGTTCACTGGAGAATGTGCCTCCTAGTGCGTCTGTAAACACCATCGTCCGCCTTAACTAGATAAGATCGTGGTTCTGGACAGGTCTGATCCACAACACCCAGACGATCGTGACCTTTCACCACGACGATCGTGACCTTGATTCACGATCACGAACAGGGAAGTGCGGTCGCACCGGGAGTGGCAGCTTGTACTGTTTGTCTGGCCACCCATGGACAATGACAGAAGAAAGTGATCTCAAAGTGTCATCCTCAGCTGTCTGCGCTGCCAGTTCACCCAGACATGAGGAGTGAATGTAACTGACCATCATGACGACGAAAGCCTCTTCCTCCGCTGGGCATTTTTCACTTGTCTTTCAAGCCGCCCGCAACAAAGTGTCAGCCAGATGCATGTCCTTGCTGCGCTTGTAAAGAATGGTAACATCATACCTCTGAAGCTGCAACATCATCCGTTGCAGACGCGCTGGTGCAGCGTGAATTGGTTCGTTCAGAATGGTGACCAGGGGCTGGTGATCAGTCTCGACTGTGATAGTCTTTCTAAACACAAAATCATTGAATTCACTGCAGGCGACAACCACTGCCAGTAGCTACTTTTCAATCTGTACATAGCGTTCTTCTGTATCTGTAATTGTTCGCGATACATACGCGACAGGCTGGCCGGCCTGCAGACATACTGCACCTAAACCATACGGAGAGGCATCACAATTTAGCGGGACAGGTAGATTGACGTTGAAATAGGCAGATAGTTCGCTGAAGTTAGGGAATAGCTTCCCGAGATAGTTCACCATATCCAAATCTCTGTCCGCTGGCAAAAACAGTGGGTACAGTCATTTCGCCGATCACCGCAGTTTTCAAGGGGTTTGAGTTGAGACCGTCACTGGTAAATACGTGGCCCACATAGTTCACTTCACTGATCTGGAATTTGCACTTGAGGGGATTTAGCTTGAACTTGATCTCTCTCCCGCGATCCAGCACCATCTTCAAATTGGCTCCTGCATGTCCCGCCCAGCAACGCCAATGTCATCAACTATGAGAGCGCAAGGGTAGCCGGCAAAATGCTGTTCCATGGTGCCCTGGAATACGTCACTGGCAGCATTGATACAACAGACAATAGACAATAGATAATAGACAATAGGTGCAGGAGTAGGCCATTTGGCCCTTCGATCCAGCACCGACATTCAATGTGATCATGACAGATCATCCCAAATCAGTACCACGTTCTTGCCATCTCCCCATGTCCCCTGACTCCACTATTTTTAAGAGTCCTATCCAGCTCTCTCTTGAAAGCATTCAGAGAACCTTCCTCCACCTCTGAGGCAGAGAATTCCACAGACTCACCACTCTGTGAGAAAAAGTGTTTCCTCGTCTCCTTTCGAAATGGCTTACTCACCCACTGGACTCACCAACCATCGGGAACATGCTTCCTGCCTCTAGCGTGTCAAAGCCTTAACAATCTTATATGTTTCAATGAGATCTCCTCTCCTCCTTCTGAACTCCAGATAGTACAAGTTCAGCTGCTCAATTCTTTCAGCATATGACAATCTCGCCTTCCGGGGAATTAACCTTGTAAACCTACACTGCACTCCCTCAATAGCAAGGATGTCCTTCCTCAAATTAGGAATTAGGACCAAAACTGCACACAATACTCCAGGTGTGGTCTCACTAGGGATCTGTACGACTGCAGAATTAGTCTGTTTGCTCTTATGTTTGGTTCCTCTTGTTATAAAGTCCAAAATGCCATTTGCTTTCTTCACTGCCTGCTGTAACTGCATGCTTACTTACATAGACTGATGTACAAGGACCTTCAGATCCCTTTGTACTTCCCCTTTTCGCAACTTCATGATATTTAGATAGTAATCTGCCTTCCTGTTTTTGCTACCAAAGTGGATAACCTTACATTTATCTGCATGAAACTGAAACTGCCATGCATCTGCCCTCTTTCCCAACATGTCCAATTCACCCTGCAATCTCATAGCATCCTCCCCACAGTTCACAGTGCCACACAGCTTTGTGTCATCTGCAAATTTGCTAATGTTACTTTGAATCCCTTCATCCAATTCATTGATGTATATTGTAAATAGCTGCGGTCCCAGCACCGAGCCTTGCGGTACCCCACTAGTCACTGCCTGCCATTCCGAAAGGGATCCGTTAATCCCTACTCTTTGTTTCCAGTCTGCCAACCACTTCTCCATCCATGTCAGCACTCTACCCCCAATATCATGTGCCCTCATTTTGCCCACTAATCTCCTATGTGGGACCTTGTCAAATGCTTTCTGAAAGTCCAGGTACACTACATCTACTGGCTCTCCCTTGTCCATTTTCCTAGTTGCATCTTGAAAAGAGTCCAGAAGTTTGTCAAGCATGATTTCCCATTCGTAAATCCATGCTGACTCGGACTGATCCTGTTACTGCTATCCAAATGTGTGGCTATCTCATCTTTTCTAATTGACTCCAGCATCTTCCCCACCACCGATGTCAGGCTAACTCTTCTATAATTCCCATATAATTTCTCTCTTCCACCTTTGTTAAAAAGTGGGATAACATTAGCTACCCTCGAATCCACAGGAGCTGATCCTGAGTGTATAGAACATTGGAAAATTATCAACAATGCATCCACGATTTCTAGAGCCACTTCATTAAGTACCCTGGGATGCAGACCATCAGGCCCTGGGGATTTATCATCTTTGCTGTGCTGTACTTCTTCGCTTTAATTTTTATACTGTCCCTGATGTCCCTGGTCAGGCATAGTCATCCCTTTCTCCCCTTGGAATCTTTCTTCCTCCTAGGAATGAATTGATCCTGCATCTTCTGTATTATTGCTAGAAACACTTGCCATTTTCGTTCCACTGTCATCCCTGCTAGTGTATCTTTCCAGTCAACTTTGGCCAGCTCCTCCCTCATGGCTGCATAGTCCCGTTTATTCAACCGCAACACTGACACTTCCAATCTACTCTTCTCCCTCTCCAATTGCAGATTAAACGTGACCATGTTATGGTTACTGCCTCCTTAACCATACTAACCATACTGCTCATTAACCTCGAGGTCCTTTATCAATTCCGGTTCATTACATAACACTAAATCCAGAATAGCCTTCTCCCTGGTAGGCTCCAATACAAGCTGATCAAAGAATCCATCACGAAGGCACTCTACAAACTCCCTTTCTTGGGGTCCAGTACCAACCTGATTTTACCTGTCTACCTGCATGTTGAAATCTCCAATAACAACCACATCATTGCTTTTGCTACATGCCAATTTAATCCCAGATTTAACTTGCACCCTATGTGCAGGCTACTGTTTTCGGGACTGTAGATTAGTCCCTTTCTGGTCTTTTTACCGTTACAATTCCTTAGTTCTATCCACACTGACTCCACATCTCCTGTTTCAATGTCACCCCTTGCAAGAGACTGAATTTCATTCCTCACCAACAGGGCAACCCCACCCACTCTGCCCACCTGTCTGTCTTTTCAATATGAGGTATACCCTTGAATATTCAGATCCCAGCCCTGGCCCTCTTGCAGCCATGTCTCAGTAATTCCCACAACATCATACTTGCCAGTTTCTAACTGAGCTTCAAGCTCGTCCACTTTATTCCTTATACTTCACGCATTGATATACAGCACTTTAACCTCCTTATACACTTCCCCCCTCTGAATTGGCCTTCACCTTACTCTGTTGTCCATTCTCAAGCTTTCCTTCCCCATAATTCGAGAATCTTATGTAATTATCGAAAGAAACTCTGCCCGATGAGCGCATACCAAATGGCATGCGTAGAAATCAGTATCGACCGAAAGGTGTACTGAAGGTGGTTGGCATGGACGATTTGTAGTCCAGTGGAATCTGCCAAAACAAGCTCTTGGCATCCAGAACCGGGAACACCATTGCCTTACACAAGTGTGCAGCTACTTCTTCTACCGTGCTCATAGGGTAATGAGGTCTCTTGATAGTGGTGTTCAGATCCTTCAGGTTGATACATATCCGCATCTCTTCTTTGCTCTTCTTGGCGGCCGCCACCATGGTTGATACCCAGTCCGATGTAACAGGGGAGATGACCCCCGGAGCTTTCTTTCTATCGAGTTCTTTCTGTATACGGTTGCGCGCGGCAACTGGAATGCGCTGCGCAGAACACACAACAGGGAGGACATTTGGATCTGTAACAACAGTGTAATCGAGAGGGAGCTTACGAAGCTCTTCGCTGAAGAGATCAAAGAAGCATGGAGTGCATGGAGTGCAGTCTTGAATAGGAGCAAACTGCACAGCTTTGCCGAAGAAGACCAAACCTAGCTCAATACAGGTGACAATGCCAAGCAGAGGGACAACCTCCCCCTAACGATAAAGAAATTCAGTTTATAGGAGCAGGCAACTAGGTGGTACTGTCACTCCACACTTCCGATGGGCGCAGTCATAGGGCAGAGGTTCTTTTGATAATTTCCTGAAACGCAGACAGTGGTAATACATTGCTGCAAGCACCAATGTCTATTTTGGCAATTACAGCCACGTTGTTGACACGAATAGTGACCATAGGATCGCGGTGTTTATTCGACAGCTATAGTAAGGAATGTATGTTTAGACTAATTCCATCTACCACAGGCAAATCTTATTCCGTATTCATAGGAGAGTTATCACATGCTTCGTGGGAAAACTCTGGTTGTAGTAGATGCCCGGCTTGCTTAGTCTCAAACCTGTTTGCACGGGAACGGCAGCATCTGAAGAAATAGTTGTTACGCTTGCATCCGAGGCAAATTTTACTGAAAGCCGGGCACTCTCACGGATGGCAGTGTGCGAGCCACCATAATTAGCACATTAGAACCAAACCCGCCAGGCGCGTCCGTTTCCTGAAATATGTATCGGCAGCATCCCCATCCTAAGTAGAATGAGGTACCGAGCTCAAAGACTTAGAGTGTGTATCTGTGGTTTTGTAGAGAGGCCATTTTTTGACTCCTTTGTAATTGTGCCTAATATAATCTGTAGTTCATTGACAACATTCATTTTCTTTATGACCAGATGACCATTGCCATGACACGCAGAATGGAGAATGTCGGGGGAGGTGCCGTAGCGGAGAGGACAGGGTCGCCAAATGCGGCAGTGGTAGAAACTGTTGCAAACCAAAGGAAGATATCAGACATTAAGTCTGTTGCTTTTAATTGTATGGCTGACCTGGCCAGTTAAATTCCTCGTATGTTGTAAAATATACTGATTCTGATTCTGATTCTGACATAACTGAGGCTATTTTCCCCAAAATCCTCCTTTCAATCGTTTTGATCCGTTAATATGCAAAGAATGCTTGAACGGCGGTGTCAATAAATAAAGAACATTATTAGAAACATAGAAAATACAGTGGCTTTCAAAAGTTTTCCTACCCCTTGAACTTTTCCACATTTTGTCAGGTTACAATCACAAACAAAAATGTATTTTATTGGGATTTTACGCGATAGACGGACATAAAGTGGTGCATAATTGTGAAGTGGAAGGAAAAGGATACATGGTTTCCAAATTTTATTACAAATAAAAAACTGAAAAGTGTGGCATGCAAAAGTATTCAGCCCCATTTACTCTGATACCCCTAAATAAAATCCAGCGCAACCTAAAGTAGCCTTCGGAAGTCACCTAATTAGTAAATAGAGCCACTTGTTTGTAATCTAATCTCAGTATAAATACAGCTGTTCTGTGAAGGCCTCAGAGGTTTATTAGAGAACATTAGTGAACAAACAGCATCATGAAGCACAAGGAACACTCCGGACAGGTCAGGGATAAAGTTGTGGAGAAGTTTAAAGCAGGGTTAGGCTATAAAAAAATATCACAAGCTTTGAATATCTCACGGAGCACTGTACAATCCATCATCCGAAAATGGAAAGAGTATGTCACAACTGCAAACCTACTAAAACATGGCCGTCCACCTAAACTGACAGGCCGGGCAAGGAGAGCATTGATCAGAGAAGCAGCCAAGAGGCCCATGGTAACTCTGGAGGAGCTGCAGAGATCCACAGCGCAGGTGGGAGAATCTGTCCACAGGACAACTATTAGTCGTGCACTCCACAAATCAGGCCTTTATGGAAGAGTGGCAAAAAGAAAGCCATTGTAGAAACAAAGCCATAAGAAGTCCCGTTTGCAGTTTGCCACAAGCCATGTGGGGAACACAGCAAACATGTGCAGGAAGGTGCTCTGGTCTGATGAGACCAAAATTGAAGTTTTTGGCCTAAATGCAAAACGCTATGTGTGGCGGAAAACTAACACTGCACATCACCCTGAAAACACCATCCCCACTGTGAAACATGGTGGTGGCAGCATCATGCTGTGGGGATGCTTTTCTTCAGCAGGGACAGGGAAGCTGGTCAGAGTTGATGGGAAGATGGATGGAGCCAAATACAGGGCAATCTTGGAAGAAAACCTGTTAGAATCTGCAAAAGACTTGAGACTGGGGCGGAGGTTCACCTTCCAGCAGGACAAAGTCCCTAAACATACAGCCAGAGCTAGAATGGAATGGTTCAGATCTAAACATAGAAACATAGAAACATCAAAATTAGGTGCAGGAGTAGGCCATTCGGCCCTACGAGCCTGCACCGCCATTCAATGTGATCATGGCTGATCATCCAACTCAGTATCCCGTACCTGCGTTCTCTCCATACCCTCTGATCCCCTTAGCCATAAGGACCACATCTAACTCCCTCTTAAATATAGCCAATGAACTGGCCTCAACTACCCTCTATGGCAGAGAGTTCCAGAGACCCACCACTCTGTGTGAAAAAAGTCCTTCTCTTCTTGGTCCTAAAGGATTTCCCCCTTATCCTTGAGCTGTGACCCCTTGTCCTGGACCTCCCCAACATCGGGAACAATCTTCCTGCATCTAGCCTGTCCAACCCCTTAAGAATTTTGTAAGTTTATATAAGATCCCCTCTCAATCTCCTAAATTCTAGAGAGTATAAACCGAGTCTATCCAGTCTTTCTTCATAAGACAGTCCTGACATTCCAGGAATCAGTCTGGTGAATCTTCCCTGTACTCCCTCTATGGCAATAATGTCCTTCCTCAGATTTGGAGACCAGAACTGTATGCAATACTCCAGGTGTGGTCTCACCAAGACCCTGTACAACTGAAGTAGAAGCTCCCTGCTCCTATACTCAAATCCTTTTGCTATGAAAGCTAACATACCATTTGCTTTTTTCACTGCATGCTGCACCTGCATTGCCTACTTTCAATGACTGGTGTACCATGACACCCAGGACTCGCTGCATCTCCCCTTTTCCTATTCAGCCACCATTTAGATAATAGTCTGCTTTCCTATGTTTGCCACCAAAGTGGATAACCTCACATTTATCCACAATATACTTAATCTGCCAAACATTTGCCCACTCACCCAGCCTATCCAAGTCCCTTGCAGTCTCCTAGCATGCTCCTCACAGATAACACTGCCCCCCAGCTTAGTGTCATCCGCAAACTTGGAGATATTGCTTTCAATTCCGTCATCCAGATCATTAATGTATATTGTAAATAGCTGGGGTCCCAGCACTGAGCCTTGCGGTACCCCACTAGTCACTGCCTGCCATTGTGAAAATGACCTGTTTACTCCTACTCTTTACTTCCTGTTTGCCAGCCAGTTCTCTATCCACATCAATACTGAACCCCCAATGCTGTATGCTTTAAGTTTGTATACTAATCTCTTATGTGGGACTTTGTCGAAGGCCTTCTGAAAGTGCAGATACACCACATCCACTGGTTCTCCCCTATCCACACTACTAGTTACATCCTCAAAAAATTCCACAAGATTCGTCAGACATGATTTACCTTTTGTAAATCCATGCTGACTTTGTCCAATGATTTCACCATTTTCCAAATGTGCTGCTATCCCATCTTTAATAACTGACGCTAGCAGTTTCCCCACTACCGATGTTAGACTAACTGGTCTGTAATTCCCCGTTTTCTCTCTCCCTCCCTTCTTAAAAAAAGGGGTTACGTTTGCTACCCGCCAATCCTCAGGAACTACTCCAGAATCTAAAGAGTTTTGAAAGATTATCACTAATGCATCCACTATTTCCGGAGCTACTCCTTAAGTACTCTGGGATGCAGCCTATCTGGCCCTGGGGATTTATCGGCCTTTAACACATTCTATTTACCCAACACTACTTCCCGACTAACCTGGATTTCACTCAATTCCTCCTTTGACCCATGGTCCCCTGCTATTTACGGCAGATTATTTATGTCTTCCTTAACGAAGACGGAACCAAAGTAGTTATTCAATTGGTCCGCCATATCCTTGTTCCCCATGATCAACTCACCTGTTTCTGACTGCACTGGACCTACATTTGTTTTAACTAATCTCTTTCTCCTCACATATGTATAAACATTTTTGCAGTCAATTTTTATGTTCCCTGCCAGTTTTCTTTCATAATCTATTTTTCCTTTCCTATCAAGCCCTTTGTCCTCCACTGCTGGTCTCTTAATTTCTCCCAGGCCTCTGGTATGCTGCTTTTTCTGGCTACTTCGTACGCATCATCCGTTGCTTTGATACTATCCCTGATTTCCCTTGTTATACACGGATGCACTACTTTCTCTGATTTATTCTTTTGCCAAACTGGGATGAACAATTTTTGTAGTTCATCCATGCAGTCTTTAAATGTCTTCCATTGCGTATCCACCGTCAACCCTTTTAGAATTGATTGCCAGTCATTCTTGGCCAACTCACGTCTCAGTCAATCTTGGCCAATTCACGTCTCGTGAATCTAAGCATATTCAATCTGGCCCAGTCAAAGTCCAGACCTAAATCCAATTGAGAATCTCTGGCAAGACTTGAAAATTGCTGTTCACAGACCCTCTCCATCCAATCTGACTGAGCTTGAGTTATTTTGCAAAGAAGAATGGGCAAAAATGTCAGTCTCCAGATCTGCAAAGCTGATAGAGACATACCCCAAAAGACCTGCAGCTGTAATTGCAGCGAAAGGTGGTTCTCCAAAGTATTGACTCAGGGGGGCTGAATACTTTTGCATGCCACACTTTTCAGTTTTTTATTTGTCATAAAATCTGGAAACCATGTATCATTTTCCTTGCACTTCACAAATATACACCACTTTGTGTTGGTCTATCACATAAAATCCCAATAAAATGCATTTACATCTGTGGTTGTAACGTGACAAAATGTGGAAAGGTTCAAGGGGTATGAAAACGCTTGCAAGCCACTGTAGGTGCAGGAGGAGGCCATTCAGCCTTCGAGCCAGCAATGCTATTCATTGTGATCATGGCTGATCGTCCCCAATCAACAACCTGTACTTGCCTTCTCCCCATATTGGATTAGATTAGATTAGATTTTATTGCTTGTCATTCGAACCTCAGAGAGGCTCAAGCGAAACTCCGTTTCCACAGCCATACAAAAAAAACAATTCCTACACGACACACAAACAATTCAATTTACAGAAAACATCCATCACAGTGAATCTCCTCCTCACTGTGAAGGAAGGCAAAGTTTTTTCTCTCCCCTGCACCATTTCTCTCCCGATGTTGAAGCCCCAGGCGGACAATGTTAAATCTTACGGCCATTGACACCGCGCCGGGCGATGTACGGCCCCGCTCTAGGCCTCAATGTCACAAGTTGGAGCCCTCGGTAGGTGCTGGAATGTCCCGCGGCCATGAAAGCCACACCAGGTGATGTACGCCCCCGCTCCGGGTCGTTCCAACCTCGCGACACGGGCGGGAGAAATTGCGTTGCGGGAGCTCTGGAAAGCGGCCTCTCACCCGGACCCGCAAGCTCCCGATATCCCGACAGTCCACCAGTCTGCAGCTGGAGCTGGAGCTCCGGAGTTGGGTCGCAGCTGCGAGCCACCACCGCTCCCCACGCTCCGCGGCCGACCAGCCCCACGAAGGTGAGTAGTCCGCAGCTCCGCAGGCTCCGTGACTGGAGCCCCCTGGTTATCCCGGTCGGAGGCCGCTCCACGGTACTAGGCCCCAATGACAACGGAGACCCGACAGGGAAAAGGTCGGGTCTCCCCTGCAGGGAAGAGATTTTGAAAGTTTCCCCCACCACCCCCACATATACACAGTTATAAACAGTACAAAAAAAATGAACAACTACATTTAACTAGACAAAAAATTAAAAAATGTAAAAAACGACAAACGTAGGAGCCGCTGCAATGTGAGTCGCGCCGCCGCGATATTTCCCTTCATTCCACGCTACTAGAGCTCTATCTAACTCTCTCTTAAATCCATCCAGTCATTTGGCCTGCACTGCCCTGTCCCTTTCTTCAGCAGGGACAGGGAAGCTGGTCACAGTTGATGGGAAGATGGATGGAGCCAATTACAGGGCAATCTTGGAAGAAAACCTGTTAGAGCCTGCGAAAAACTTGAGACTGGGGCGGAGGTTCACATTCCAGCAGGACAACAACCCTAAACATACAGCCAGAGCTACATTGGAATAGTTTAGATCAAAGCATATTCATGTGTTAGAATGGCCCAGTCAAAGTCCAGACCTAAATCCAATTGATAATGTCTGGCAAGACTTGAAAATTGCTGTTCACAGACGCTCTCCATCCAATCTGAATGAGCTTGAGCTATTTTGCAAAGAAGAATGGGCAAAAATTTCAGTCTCCAGATGTGCAAAGCTGGTAGAGACATACCCCAAAAGACTTGCAGCTGTAAATGCAGTGAAAGGTGGTTCGACAAAGTATTGACTCAGGGGGGCTGAATACTTTTGCACGCCACATTTTTCAGTTTTTTAGTTGTAAAAACAATTGAAAACCATGTATAATTTTCCTTCCATTTCAGAATTATGCGCCACTTTGTGTTGGTCTATTACATAAAATCCCAATAAAATGCATTTACGTTTGTGGTTGTGACGTGACAAAATGTGGAAAAGTTCAAGGGGTATGAAAACGTTTGCAAGTCACTGTATATTTTACTTCGGAGTCACGTGAGTGACTACGTGAAGAAGCCCCGCCAGGCGCATGCTCGGCATTACGTCGACGCATGTCGGTAGGAACGGGCTGCAGATCGCAGCTCCACCAGCAAGGTGGTTCGACAAAGTATTGACTCAGGGGGGCTGAATACTTTTGCACGCCACACTTTTCAGTTTTTTAGTTGTAAAAAAATTTGAAAACCATGTATAATTTTCCTTCCACTTCAGAATTATGCACCACTTTGTGTCGGTCTATCACATAAAATCCCAATAAAATGCATTTACGTTTGTGGTTATGACGTGACAAAATGTGGAAAAGTTCAAGGGGTATGAAAACGTTTGCAAGTCACTGTATATTTTACTTCGGAGTCACGTGAGTGACTACGTGAAGAAGCCCCACCAGGCGCATGCTTGGCACTACGTCGACGCATGTCGGTAGGAACGGGCTGCAGATCGCAGCTCCACCAGCGGTGAGTAACAGGCTTGCAGGTAAGTGGTTTTAAAAAACTACTTCCTGGGTATTTAAGCTCCATGACGCTGGCTGGCTAGTGAGGAGGAGTTTGTGAAAAAATGGAGAGTAGTGGAAAAAAGTCGCGCGGGTTAAGCACCGTTCCGGGTGGAAGCAGGTCAACAGCGATCGGGACCACAGATAAGTGCGGAGCCGGTTCCGATACCGGTAGCCGTAGACCCACCCGTTAATCAGCCTTTAGCCGCTCCACTGCCGCAGGCCACTGAGGGCACTCCAGTGGGCAGGAAAAGTAAGAGGAAGTGTGTCAGGGCCGTTATATCAGACGAGTCTGATGAAGAAGATTCTCCTTCAGAAAGGCAAGCCATGTGCCTAAGGATGGAGCAAATGGAGAAAATGCTCCAAAACCTGATCAACCAAGGGTTCAAAGACCCAGAATATTCCCAGGCAGCCCCTGAGGGGGTTCCATATCAAGGATATGGTGCCTATACAACATGGGAATTTGAACCTCCAGAGCCTTGTTTAGGTCTGGAAGCAGTCTCCTTTGAGCAAGTCTCAGGAGTACCAGGGCGGCAGGAGATTGACCCTGAAGGTGGTGTTTTTGGTCTTGAATACCCACCACAGCACAAGAGTAAAACTCCAGGTGTGCCTGATGTAGCACAATCCTTTGCTATACCAGAAGGGAGCGGTGAGGCCATGGATTAAAACCTGGCGGCCAACATAAACTATTTGGCTTCTCACCAGCTTCAGGAGACTGTCATGGTTGAGACAGTACACCTTTATAAAGTGTACTGTGTACCTGTAACTGTGCACCACTCAGGGTGCCGACGGTGAATCCGGCAATTTGGACACCCATGAGTTCAACGATGCGAGGACAGGAAATACGTTTCCAGCGGGTCCTCAAGCTTATTGCGGCTGGCATCACTGCTTTTGGGAAGCAGGTTAGAAGGGTATGTAATGTCTAAACTACAAAAAGACATGTTGGCAATGTTTTGTAATTCTTATTTTGAGATCAATTGTATGAGGAAAATCACCATTCGGCCCATACTGCTCCCTAGAGTTGCAGGTCTGTGCAAATCAAGCAATGTTCAAGCTCCAGATTATTTAGTCGGAGAAAACCTGCCAAAGTAAATTAAAGAAATTGATGAGGAAGCAAAGATTATCAGCCTCATGAAACCTTTCATGTATGGCCAAAGAACTGGCTGGATGAGAAGGGGGTTTGATTCAGGAGTGGGAACAAGCAGAGGCAGGGGTATGGTGAGAAGGTATTATTACCCATCACAGCCCAATGTCCACCCATATGCTGGAAGGAGGAGACCGTCACGGTCATTTGCTGAGGTACAAAAACTTTATTCCATCACAGAGAAAACATTTGGGGAACCTCCGGTTGGTGGTAGATTACAATTGTTTTATGATGAATGGTGCTGTATAACATCTGATCGGTTTATATTAGATACTGTGTCAGGTTCTATAATATAATTTATGGAAGGAGCTGATCCACCTGTACAGATTAAAGAAGTAAAACATTTATTTGAAAAAGGAGTAATGTAAAGTACGGAGAATCATCCGCAACAATTTGTGTCAAATATTTTCCCCAAGTCAAAGAAAGATGGGGGTTGTAGAGTCATTCTGGATCTCACAAAATTGAATTCATATGTCCAGTATAGACATTTCAAAATGGACACCTTCAACACTGCAAAGCAGTTGTTGTCCATAGGCTGTTACATGGCTACTATAGACTTAAAGATGCATATTATTCAGTGCCAATTCATTACCATTATTGCAGGTCCTTGAAGTTCAATTGGATGGTTCAGCTGTGGCAATATAAAGCATTACCTAATGGGTTAAGTTCAGCTCCCAGTCGGTTCACAAAATTATCGAAACCAGCACTTGCATTATTAAGGGCTCAAAATCACATTGTCATGGCTTATCTTGATGATATTTTAATTATTAACGCCACTCAAGAATCGGCTGAAGAATCAGTTTCAGCAACTATAAGCCTGTTTGAAAGGCTAGGGTTTCTGATCCATCCAACAAAATCAAAGCTACAGCCATCCCAAACAATTGACTAATTAGGGTTTGTCATTAATTCAGTTGCATGTCAGTAACTTTGCCAACAGATAAAGTTGTGGATATTACAAATGCGTGTAGTTGCCTTGCTGACAAACCTTATCCCTCCATCCGAGAAGTAGCTAGGGTTATTGGTAAGTTAGCAGCAGCATCCCTCCTGTTGAGTTTGGTCCTCTGCATTATCAAAATCTTCAAAGGGCAAAAGCACAAGCACTAAAAGAAAATGCAGGTCATTTTGATAGGTCCATGCAGTTGCCAACGGAAGCTTTAGCTGAATTACAGTGCTGGATTGGGAATGTTGCACAAGCTGAACCATTTATGACAATTCCCAGCTCCAGTGATTTGTTGGTACAACCAGTGACAGAAGATATTCATCCATTGCATGATTATATTAATTTGTTAATCTGCAGATTCTGTCCAGACCATTACAAGGGCTTGGACTGTCGGATAGGACTATGGATGTCATAACTGCAGCTTGGAGAAATAGCACTAAGAAACAATATATGTCTCATATAAAGAAATAGGAAGCTTTTTGTATTCAGCCAGATATATCTTATCATACGGTAAACATATCGGATGCATTGGAGTTCCTTGCTATGTTGCATTTGATCAGCACCTCAGTTATAGTTCCATTAATATTGCTCATAGTGCTTTGGCTTCCTATTTATAACAATTTTCAGAACATCAATCCATCGGGTGTCATCCATTAATATCCCGATTAATGAGGGATTTTTAATAAAAATCCTCCCTAACCCAGATATACAGAAATTTGGGATGTTAGTATAGTTCTTACATTTCTTTGGCAATGGGCTCCAATTACATCACTGTCTTTTCAGAAGTTAACATTTAAAGTGGTAATGATCATGGCATTAGTGTCAGCCCAAACAGTACAAACATTGCAAATGTTACGTTTAGATTATATGCATTTGGCTGCACATAACATTCCTTTTTATGGTTATGATCTAATCAAATGAAGCAGATCGGGGAGGTCTGGAACCAAGGTAATCTTTAAAGCATACCATGTCGACCAAAAAACATTGTGTGTAGTTAAGCATCTGACTCAATATATTGAAGTAACCAAGAGGTTACTAAGTCTCCGGGGTTGTGAGACAGCAATGCTTATTACCCATAAAAAAACATATTAAAAAAGTGTCAGTACAAACTATTTCTAGATGGTTAAAACAGGGTTTGGATTTAGCTGGAGTAGACACTGATGTGTTTAAATCTCACTCCACCAGGGCGGTATCCACATCCATGGTGAAGGCACAGGACGTGCCACCTGACCAAATTTTAGAGGCTGCAGGATGGTATAAAGAAGATTTTTTCCCCCCAAGTTTTACAATAAACCTGTTCTCACGGTGCCAGGGTTTGGACACGAAGTGTTGGGTTCTGTTTGATTGTTTGCTTTGTTTTATGTAATGGTTTTATATCTTTTGTTGTAATCTCCCCCTGGGATAGAGGGGTTATTACTTTTCTTTTCTTTTTTATTATTATTATTAAAATAGTTATTGCATAATTCAAGCAATGTTCAATATATATTATTTACTCACTACTGTGTCAACTGAAGCAGTGTGTCGTATGGAATGAATCTACGGCATGAAAATCACAGAGCTTCAAAATCTTCATGTAGTCACCCACGTGACTCTGAAGTAAAATAGTAAGATTAAATGAGAACTTACCTGTTCAAAGTTTGATCTTTATTTTACGAGGAGTTACGATGAGGGATGGGTGGGCGAGACCATGCGTCGGCAAGGTCCACGATGTGGGCAGCCGGCAAGACTGCGCGGGCCCCAGGCAGCCATGCTTCAGCTGGAGCCGACACCACGTCGCAAGTGTCCTTAGTGGCAGCGGCTTCAGCTCCCGCTAAACGGAGGTGGTCGAACACTCCCGCGCAGGCATCGCGCAGTTTCGCCTCGGCGGCTGTTAGCGACAACTACCGGCACCGGCAGGGCCTCGACGAGGTGCGGGCCGATGACAGGAGCCCGGTTTTCTTTTCAGAGCCGGAGGACTCCGACCACCTGAGTGTTCAGGGTGAAGGGCGTATTGACCGTATGGAGCAGCTGCTGGAGCTCCTGCTTCAACGTCAACAACAGCAGGGCAGCAACAGGCACAGGGCGTCTTCACCAACATCTACCATCAGCCTGCAGCAGCAGGAAGAAGGCCTCATTCAGGCAATGAGCCGTCACAAGGCTCCATCCAATTGCAACTCCCTCAACGTGCCTGTGGTCAATACGCCGATATGGGGCAACATCAGTGCGGCTATCCGTCAACAGGAGGTAAAACTGCAGCGGATCCTGAAGCTCCTCACGGCCGGTATTACCGCCTTTGTGCGGTCGGTGGACGGGGACGAATTAAATTTGGACCAGGAAGATGCCCTGTCCCTCCTGTGCGCGACCCAGCACGAAATTAACGGGTTTCGCAAAACCAGCATCCGCCCAGCGCTCAATCCAAAGTTTGCAGGATTGTGCAAACCACCGCCGCCGCCCCCGCCCCGTCAGCTCTTTGGGGAGGACCTCTCGAAGAGAGTCAAAGAGCTTGACGAGCAAGCCAAAACGGTGGGGATCATGCGCCCTCAGAGTGCCCCCACACCGTCAGGCTCAAAGTCTCCATACATTCGATCACGAGGGTCTGCCAGTACCTCGACGAGGACCCACCCTCAAGCTCCACAACGACAGCAACATCAGACCAGCACCAGGGGTCTTTTTTAGGACAGGGTCGGCAGAGACCCTGGTGGAAAACGAAGACGCCGCGCCCTCAAGCCAACCCAGCACCTCCACGTCCGCACACGCGTGTCAAGGACCGCCGGTAACCACGGAGGTGAGGGGGTCTGGTTCTCTCTTTTCTCTCTATTTAACTTCACATGTTGGTGGTCGCCTTTGGTTGTTTTGGGTGCATGGGGTAACTTTACTGGTGACGAGTATGTGTTGCAGAATATTCAGGGGCATAAAATTGAGTTTATTAATGGCGACATTCCTCCATCCCAGCACATGCCCGCTCGAACGTTTAAATTATCTGCTGCAGAACAGGCAGCCGGCTATAAGGAACTGTTAAGTCTTGAGAACAAAGGAGTGATTAAGAGAGTGGTGCATGAGCCAGTTGAATTGGTCGGACATATTCACCAGACATAAGAAGGATGGTAGTTGTCGTGTCATTATTGATCTAACCCGTTTGAATACTTTTGTAACATATTCTCATTTTAAAATGGATACGTTTGAAACAGCCAAATCATTGATTTCTCATGGTTGCTTTATGGCATGCATCGATTTAAAAGACGCATATTATTCCGTATCCGTCCAGAAATGTGACAGAAGGTTTTAAAATTCATCTGGATGGGGCAACTCTGGCAGTACAAGGCTTTGCCTAATGGGCTCACCACAGCCCCTAGATTGTTCACTAAATTAGTGAAGCCAATTATGGCTTATTTGAGACAACGACACCATTTAGTTATGGCCTATTTAGATGATGTCTTAATTGTGGGCCACACCCTAGAATTGGCTGAACAGGGTGTTGCAGCTGCTGTCAATATATTTCAACAATTGGGGTTTATTGTCCATCCAGAGAAATCAAAGTTCTACCCTGCCCAGGTGATTAATTACCTAGGGTTCACGGTGAACTCTATAAGCATGATGGTTACCATTCCAATTAACAAGATTGAGGAGGTTACCCAGGTGTGTCAAGATTTAATCCGCACCAATATACCATCGATTCGGCACTTAGCTACAATAATTGGGAAGCTGGTAGCTTTGTTTCCGGCAGCGCGATATGGACCTTTGCATTATCAGAATTTGCAAAGAGCTAAAATTGCAGCGTTAAAACAGAACGCTGGTCATTATGATCGGTCCATGCAGCTGCCGCCCGAAGCGATAAATGAGTTGCAATGGTGGGTGTGTCACATTAGCAGCTCATTCAAGCCTATTAGGGAGGCTAATCCGGTGGTATATTTGCAAACTGATGCAAGCTCCAATGGTTGGGAAGCCACGAATAATTGCTCTAGTTGTGGTGGCAGATGGGACACCCTTGAATCAACGATGTTGTTAACTCAAGGGATTAACTATTTGCAGTTGCTGGCAGCATTCCACGGACTTCGTGCGTATTGTTCCAAGCTTGTTGGAGCACATGTCCGTCTCCAAATAGACAACACCACAGCAGTAGCATATTCAAACCATATGGGTGGTACCAGGTCAGTTTCGTGTGACAAATTGGCTAACTCAATTTGGCTCTGGTGTGTTCAAAGAGACATTTGGATTTCAGCTACCTATTTGCCAGGTGAGCTTAATACTGTGGTGGACACCAGGTCACGCAAATTTAATGATAATATTGAATGGATGTTGCATCCTGAGATTTTTTCTAAAGTCACAGCCAAATTTGGTAAACCGGACATTGACCTTTTTGCGTCACGGTTGAACCATCAGGTACCAACCTACGTTTCATGGGAACCAGATCCTGGGGCAATAGCGCTAGATGCATTCTCGCTGGACTGGGGGAATTGGTTTCTATGCCTTCCCCCCTCAGTCGGGTCTTGCAGAAGATTCAGGCAGATGCTGCCAAGGGCATCCTTATTATACCCGACTGGCCCACACAGACTTGGTATCCGGTGGTCTTTGACATGCTCAACGAACCTTGGGTCCATGTGAAGGGTTGCCCACAATTGGTTACTCACCCTGTGTCAGGGGAGCCACATCCTTGCCATGGCTATTTAAAGTTGTTGGCTTGCAGGTTTTGAACAGGCCGTTAGTCCAATACGGCCTCTCGGCTCGGACCATGGATACCATCGGGGCGTCGTGTCGAGAGTCCACAAGGCGAAGATACCACTCGCATATTAAGAAGTGGGAAGCCTACTGCAGCCGCTCTCGCATCACGTGCGATGACGTGACAATAACCGACGTCCTGGAATCCTCGCGGGGTTGCACCATGATGAACACTTAAGTTACAGTGCCATCAACAGCGCCAGAAGTGCGCTATCATTCTACCTCAATATTGGGGTAGGATCCAACAGGCTAGTGTCCAGACTCATGCGGGGTATATTCAATATGAATCCGCCTACACCACGCTATAATATCACCTGGGATGTCAGGGACGTATTAACCCTGCTCAGGACGTGGTCGCCCATGGAAGGGCTCCAACTGGACCAACTCACCATGAAGCTGGTGATGTTACTAGCGCTGACTTCAGCTCAGAGGGTACAGACACTACACAAACTTTGTGTCGACAGAATGACTTCTACCCCGACTTCCGGTGGCGCCATGTTCTAGGGGAGAACAGCGCCAGATCAGCTCCGTAAAAATCTGCAAAAAAAACGGGGCTAAAGGAGGGTGCTAACGCTACTTACCGCAGGAGATCGATTAAAAACGGCTCCGGTGCGATTGAAGGCTGCGTGACGTCATCAGGCGCGCGACTTTGGTAAGAAATTTAAAATGCAGCACTCCTCCCCTCCCCCGAAGAAAACGGGCCTAAGAAAAGAGGCTGGTGCCACCAAAGCCTCGGGCTCGAGTCTGACTGCCTCCCAGGAAGAAATCTCACAGAGAAAAGTGGAAATGGAAGAGTTTAAAAATTCCATGATAGGTGAGATGAAGAAACTGGTGAAAGAAATAAAAGATCTGAAGAAGGAATATAAAGATGAATTTAAAGACATGAAGAAAGAATATAAAGATGAAATAAAAAATCTAAAAGCGGAGATTCTGGTGTCTCACAAGAGAACTAAAGTGGAATTAACAAAAGAAGTTACCGAGACGGTAAAGATTATGATGAGCGAATGGAAAAGTAAGACGGAGGCTGAATTTCAAAACCGATTCTCTGAGATAAACGCCAAGGTTGCTGGGTTGGAACAAATGCTGAATGATAAGATAGATCCTATTACCATTACAATTGACCAACATAATGATACACTTAAAGATTTGGCTGATTTTGCTGTAAAAAGTGCCAAGGAAACTGAGAAGTTACTTGCCGAGAATAAACGCCTCTCAGAATTACTTCGCAAAATAAATGAGAAATGTATTGATTTGGAGGGCCGACAAAGACGTAAGAATTTGCGAATTGTAGGATTGACTGAAGGTTGTGAAGGAAATCAAGACCCACGAAAATTTGCTGCAAAACTCCTAAAAGACATTTTGGAATTGGATGAAGAACCACTGTTGGGCCGTGCCCACAGGGCTTTAAGACGGGTCCCTGGGAGAGGTGCACCACCCAGACAAATGATTGTAAAGGTGGTGTATGATCACGTCTTTGAAGATATGATGAAGATAATAATGAGAAAGAGAAATTTGAAATACGAAGGAAATAACATTAGTATCTTCAGAGATTACCCAGCGGAAGTTGCTAAGAGAAGATCCTTATTCACTGAAACAAGAGGCATTCTACGGAATTTAAAGAATACAGTGGATCTCAGATATGGTTTGATGTACCCAGCAACACTGAGAGTGACCTATGACAACAAGGAACACCGCTTCGTTAAGCATACTGATGCATTGAAGTTCGCAAAAGGCATACAGAAGAAGGCAGAAGAGGAGGAAACAGACGATGAATCACGGGAGGAAGAAGACGACGACTGAACATTTTGGACTTTTATCATTAACCTGCGGTTATGAATTATTCATTGAGAAAGAGGGAAAATAATGGGAATGTAGTAGTGGTTTGGTATCAATTTGTAGAATTTCAATAATTCCCCTAACATAGTATTATTTATTATAATACTAATTACAATAGAATAGTAATTAATAAATAGTTTCATGAATAATAGAAATAATTACTAAACCCTTAAAGTTAGTACCCCACCCCAATATATACAGTATTCTAGTTGGGAGCTGGAATATTTAACATCTTTTTTAAACACGGAAGTCATTAGATTAATCGCCACGTTAGTGTGGCGTTCACTAACACACACTACACAATCTATCAGTGTAGTCTTTTTTTTCTTTGGGCACCCTTTTAACACTCTTTTTTCTTTTTTCGCTTATATTTTCTATTTTTTTTTATATATTAAGTATTTGAATTTATGTGATATATTATATGAATGTAATTATGAGCAATACCGTATAGTTATTTTAGATAGACATGGATATGGATTATTGAGATTGGTAATTTTCGTCGGATTGACGTTTGGGTGCTTTGTTGAGCTGGAGGGGCCGAGGGGGCTACTCCAAAAAAAACCACCCTAATACTAAAATGCAAGATATGAATTTGAAGACTGGGGATGATGGAATCACTTTTTGTAGTTGGAATGTTAAGGGAATTAATGAACCAATTAAAAGGGGTAAGGTGTTAGCGCAGCTGAATAGATTGAAATCAGACGTTATTTTCCTCCAAGAGACGCATCTCAAAAGAGATGATCAATATAGATTAACAGCTAAATGGATGTCAAAGGTATATCACTCTTCATTTATACATAAGTCTAGGGGAGTCGCAATAATTATTCGTAAAGGTATACCTTTTAAACAAAGTTCTATAATAGAAGATAAAGAGGGCAGATATGTAATAATTACAGGGGAATTATACTTAAAAAAAGTAATTCTTATGAATATATATGCTCCTAATTTCGATAACCCATTATTTTTCAAGAAAATATTCAATAATATTCCTATATCCACTCAACATAATTTAATAATTGGGGGCGATTTAAATTGCACTTTGGATAACTACTTAGACAGATCCTCAACAAAAAGGAAAGCTATTTCTAACTCAAGTAAACTTATAAATTCTTTCATTAACTCAACTAACGTTAAGGATATTTGGAGATTAGAGAACCCTTCCGGACGAGAATATTCTTTTTTCTCGCCCGTATTCGGAACCTACTCGAGGATAGATTACTTTTTAATAGACTCAAAACTGCTTCCCTATGCATACAATGCAAAATATCACAATATTATTATTTCAGATCATGCACCATTAACATTTAAGATAAAACTAAAAGATATATCTAATAAAACTATGACTTGGAGATTTAATCCTCAGATACTGAAGGACAAGGATTGTTGTAATCATGTGACAGAACAGATTAAATTATTCTTTGAGACAAATGACACACCTGAAATTTCACCATTGTTACTTTGGGATACATTTAAGGCATTCATGCGTGGTGCAATAATATCGGCACAAGCATATTTTAATAAAGAAAACCGAAAGAGGGAACAGAAGTTAGAAATGGAGATAAAACAACTAGACAATGAGAATATAAAACACCCCTCTAAGGAGTTAAGTAATAAAATTGCAATAGCAAAGTATAGACTAAACGAAATATACTCTAATCAAGTCATCAAACTTTATCAACAAACCAAACAAGTGCATTTTGAATTTGGAGATAAACCGCATAAATTGCTAGCAAGACAATTAAGAAAATTAGACGATGAAAAAACGATACATGGAATCAGATCAATGCAAGGAAATATACTGACCATACCAAAAGATATTAATGATAGATTTTTACAATATTACCAAAATCTTTACTCATCAAAATTAACAGGACAAACAGATGGAATGGAAACATTTCTAAAAGAATGTCAAATTAAGAGTTTAGATCAGGAAGGGAGACATTTGTTAAATGCTGAAATATCAGTGAAAGATATCGCAGAATCAATTGGTTCGTTAAAGAATGGAAAAGCTGCGGGGCCTGACGGCCTGAGTGCAGAATTTTATAAAAAATTTCAAGATCTGATCTCTCCAACACTACATACAGTGTATAGACATGCATACGAACAAGGAAAATTACCAGACTCTTTAAATGAATCCACAATTACACTTATACCTAAGGTAGATAAAGATCTGGAAGATCCTGGTTCATATAGAGCGATTGCCCTTCTAAATACAGACCAAAAAATATTAGCTAAAGTTTTATCTAGGAGACTAAGTTTGGTGATCTCTAAATTAATACATTATGATCAAACAGGTTTTATTCCAAAACGCTATTCGTCTCATAATTTAAGACGCCTGTTTAATATTATATATTCTAAAAGAATACGAGATACGGAATTAGCAGTCATATCGTTAGACGCAGAAAAAGCATTTGACCAGGTGGAATGGTTATATCTATTTAATATAATGGAAAAGTTTCAATTGGGGGATCAATTTTGTAAATGGGTAAGAATCCTATACTCAGATCCTACTGCAAGAATTCTAACTAATCAAATACTATCAGTTAAATTTAAACTCTTTAGGGGATGTAGACAAGGATGTCCGTTATCGCCTTTATTATTTGCCTTGGCGATAGAGCCTTTGGCGGAAAGAATTAGGTCAGAACCTGAAATATACGGTTATAATACTGACAGAACAACTAATAAAATATCCTTATATGCAGATGATGTTTTGATTTACATCACAAAACCTGAAATTAGTATTCCAATGTTGTTTGATGTTATAAATAAATTTAGTACATTTTCTGGATATAGGATTAATTGGAATAAAAGTGATATTATGCCAATAACTAATATAAATTTAAACATATTACAACAATATCCATTATCAATAGTTACTGACAAAATTAAATATTTAGGAATTAATGTATCTAAATCACATAACTCATTAATTAGATCGAATTATCCTCAATTATTAGATAAACTTAAAAAAAATATTTTATATTGGAAAACACTGCCTATATCTTTGATTGGTAGCATAAATGCTATAAAGATGGTTTTTCTACCACAATTATTATATCTGTTTCAAGCTATCCCTTTTTTCCTTCCGAAAACCTTTTTTAAAAAAATTGATAATATTGTTAATAGTTTTATTTGGGATTATAAAAATCATAGAATAAGTAAAAAACATTTATGTAAGTCAAAGATAAATGGAGGATTAGCACTTCCAAATTTTTTATACTACTTCTGGGCAGTACAGATTAAGAATATGAATTTTTGGTGGGTAAATACGGACCTGGAACCAACGTGGCTAAAGATAGAAAAGGAAGATTGTTTGCCTTTCAACGTAGATTCAATTATTTTTGCCCCAAAGGAAGTTCAAAAAAAAACTTATAGGGACAATCCAATCATTTATAATAATAGACGTATTTGGAAACAAATAGTCAAGACTTTACAATTAGACAACCTTTCATTTAGATTACCAATTATGAATAACCCATTATTTAAGCCCTCCACATTGGATGGAGGGTTCAGACATTGGGATAATTTAGGAATTACAAGGGTAGAGCACCTTTATAGAAATGGAAAATTTCTTTCATTTCAGGAATTACAAGATATCTACGGATTGTCTTCACAGCATTTGTTTAGGTATTTTCAAATTAGAGATTATATTAAATCTAATACACAGGATTTTAAAAATAAGGAACCAGGATTATTAGATGAATCGTTTAACTGGCATCCAACCACAGAAAAATTAATAGCTTATATATATAACATCATTATGGATAATGAGAATCCAATAACTGAAACATATCGTCAAGCATGGGAAAATGAAATTGGATCACCTATAACCAAAGAAAATTGGGGAGAAAGTCTACAACGAATACACCGGTGCTCGTTAAATGCTAGACATATATTAATACAATTTAAAGTATTATATAGATTACATTATTCAAAAGCCAAATTAAATAGTATATTTCCTAATCTCTCCTCTATTTGTGATAAATGTAAGAATTTAGAAGCAAATTTAACACACAGTTTTGTTACATGTCCTAAATTGAATTATTATTGGACAGAAATTTTTAAAGTAATGTCTGAAGTTCTTAAGGTTAAATTAGAACCTGACCCAAAGCTAATAATACTGGGAATTCCAGAGGCTAGTTTGATATTTACACCAGACCAAAGAAATTTCCTTGATTATTGTTTGATATTGGGGAAAAAAATAATATTGAAATTTTGGAAGGGAACATTATCCCCAACAATTAAAATGTGGGCATCAGAGATGTTGGAGACGTTGCAGTTGGAAAGAATCAGATTTGTCCTTTTGGACGAGTATAATTCTTTTCAACAGATATGGTCTCCATATATACAGTATTTAGAGAAGTAGCTGTTCTTGGCATCACGGCTCGACTGGCACCCTGCGGGATTTGATGAAAATAATGTATTGGTATACCAGGATATATGCATGTCTTTACTGATATTATTATTTGTAGTTGTTTCATTTATAATATATTGTGTGGCTTTTAATTGATATATATACATAATATGTCTTTTTTCTTTTTCTTCATTTTTTCTTTTTCTTTTATACCAAATAATTATTAAGGAATTATAATTTTATTGATTAATAATGGTATTTCTCTATACCCACTTTTATTTTCAAAAAAAAAATAAGATAATAATCATTAGAGTACAAATATTGATTTAAGTGGATGTTTATAACTCAGTTTTAAACATTGAGAATTGTTTATTGCTAATAAAAAAAATTATTCAAAAAAAAAGAATGACTTCTACCCCTACAGAAGTAGTCTTTTTCATTGGCGAGCTACTAAAGCAGCATAGACCTGGGTGCACAGGGCTGCAGCTGAAGTTCCCGGCATACCCCGCAGATGCTAGGCTATGTTTAGCCTCACATATCCGCCACTATGTCAAGGTGACGGCACGCATCAGAGGAATGGAGAGATACCTGCTTGTCACTCATAAGAGACCTCATCATCGAGTGACAGTCCAGACGATATCCATGTGGCTTCCAGTCGTCTTGGGTAAGTCAGATATCGACACTAATGTGTTCAAGTCTCTTTCCACCAGGGCTGCATCAACGTCAACGGCGAGGGTCATGGAGGTGCCCATGGACCAAATTCTCGCCACAGCAGGATGGGCTAATGAAGCTGTGTTCCAGCGTTTTTATAACAAGCCTGGTGCTGCTCCTCTACAGTTCGCAGAAGCCGTGCTGAATGCAGGTCACGAACGTGGAGATGTCCCCGCATGAGGGGTTTTGATTTGTTATTAATAACTCTGCTCTTGTTTTGCAGTATGAACTATTGAGCAAGTTTGTTCCTCCCATCCATCCCTGGTAGTGGTGTGTCAGCATGGACGTGGTCCAGGGCGCGTAATCACAGAAGCTTTGAAGTCTTCACGAAGTCACTCACGTGACTCCGAAATGAAATAGTAAGATTGAACGAGAACTTACCAGTTTGAAGGTTGATCTTTATTTTATGAGGAGTCGAAGTGAGGGATTTCGTGCCCTCCTCGCCCAACCCTCAATCACCTTCATCTGGTAATCTTAGTCACTTCAATCTTACTATGCGAAGTCATTTCTTTGTTGGTTTCTGTGATTCCACGCCGCTACTTTGAAGTATGTCGAGCATGCGCGCCGGCGGGCTCTTCACGAAATCCCTCACTTCGACTCCTCATAAAATAAAGATCAACCTTCGAACTGGTAAGTTCTCGTTCAACCTTACTATTCCCGTTTACTCTCTTGCTCCTTTCGTGAAAAGTGGCATAACATTAGCTTCTGCTTCTTCTTTATGCTCTTTATTATGAGGCCGCTTACAGAACATTTGTTCAGGGTCACACCTATCTGTTCCAGTTAATGCGGCAGTCGGACCAAATTTTATGCATTAATGAACCTTGGGCTGACAAATACAAGAACTGACGTTTTTGGATATAGGAATGGAATAAGTGATCTGGATAAATGTACCTCGACGACAGACAGCATCTGAGGGGGGGCTTTTCATCTGAAATGTTATCTAAGTTAATGTTTCATCTCCCCATATCCCGTCATTCCGCGAGCCCTATAAGCTTTATCTTACCCTCTTTTGAAAGCATCCACTGAAACGGCCTCCACTGCCTTCTGAGGCACAGAATTCCACAAACTCACACCTCTCCAGGTGAAAATGTTTTTACTCATCTCAGTTGTATATAGTGTACCCTCTTTTTCGTATGCCTTGGCTCCTATTTCTGGCCTCCTCAACATCGGGAACATGTATCTAGCTTTTCCAATCCCTTAATTATCGTCCATGTTTCCAGACGGTCCCTTATCATCCTTCCAGACGATACAAGCCCAGTCGTTCCATTCATTCATCATATGACAGGCTCGCCATCCCTGGAATTAATTTTGTGATTCTACGTGGCACTCCCACAATGGCAAGAATGTCCTTCCTCAAATTGGGAGACCATAACTACACACAATACTCCAGGGTGGTCCCACCAGGGTTCTGTCCAATTGCAGAATGACCCCTTAGCTCCATATTCCATTATTTTAGTTATGAAAGTTAAAGTTAAAGTTTCCTTTATTGTCACTCAAACTTTTAGTTTGAATGAAATTGCGTAACTTGCACTCATGACAGAAAATAAAATAACAGTACACACACTCAGCACAGTTTAACATCCACCACAGTGAGTCTACCAGGCACCTCCTCATTGTGATGGAAGGCAAAAGTCTTAAAGTCTTAAAGTCCTTGTCTCTTCATTCCTTGTTCTCCCTCTACGTTGAGGCGATCCAGGCTTTTGATATAGCGCCCACCGCCAGTGACGGTAAGTCCCGCGGCCAAATCTGAGCTCCGCGATTGGGCCTGTTCAAACTCCGCGGCCCGGGGCGGATGATGCTGCCACCCTCCAGCGGACAAAGCTGTTTTTACAGGAGCTCCGGAGAATCGGACACCAACCTGGGACCTGCGAGCTCCCTGTGAGCTTCCGATGTTGTCGTCCACTGGGCCCGCGGCTGAAGCCTCCGAGGCTCCGAAGTCGGGTCGCCGCCACAGTTCCACGACAGCCCTGAAAATGACCAGCTTCGCGATGGTGAGACCTGGCTCTGCCTCTGGAGCCTCGAGTTCGGTCCCAGTTGAAGGCCGCCAGCTCCGCGATTAGGCCTCAGTGCAGACGGAGACGGAGACGGAGATAACCATATAACCATATAACAATTACAGCACAGAAACAGGCCTTCTCGGCCCTTCCAGTCCGTGCCGACCATTTATTTTCCCCTAGTCCCATCTACCTGCACTCAGACCATACCCCTCCATTCCCTTCCCGTCCATATACCTATCCACTTTACTTTTAAATGTTAAAATCGACCACTTCTGCTGGAAGCTCATTACACACAGCCACCACTCTCTGAGTAAAGAAGTTCCCCCTCATGTTACCCCTAAACTTCTGTCTCTTAATTCTCATGACATGCCCTCTTGTTTGAATCTTCCCTACCCTCAATGGGAAAAGCTTATCCACGTCAACTCTGTCTATCCCTTTCATCATTTTAAAGACCTCAATCAAGTCCCCCCTTAACCTTCTGCGCTCCAAAGAATAAAGAACTAACTTGTTCAACCTTTCTCTGTAACTTAGTTGCTGGAACCCATGCAACATTCTAGTAAATCTCCTCTGTACTCTCTCTATTTTGTTGACATCCTTCCTACGACAAGAAAAGCTTGCATCCCCCCGAAGGAAGAGACTAAAACAAGATTCCTCCACCCCCCCACACATACACAACTAAAAATAAACTAAAACATACGTCCAACAAGACAAAAGAAAACAAAATAATGGGAAAAGGCAGACGGACTGCAGGTGAGCCTCAGCTGCATGTCAGCATCGCCACTTCCGGCAAGTGAGCATGCCATTGGCTTTCTTCACTGCCTGCTGCATCTGCATGCTTACTTTCAGCGACTGATGTACAAGGCTTCTTTTTACTACAAAAGTTGCTATCCTTACATTCATCCACATTTTACTGCATCTGCCTTGACCAATCAATCCATGTCACGCTGGATCCTCATAGCATCCTCGGCTGGGAAAGCACATCTCGGTTTTGCGAGTACCTGGGTATTTTCTGCCCGTCCCCGGGATCAGGAGATCCCAGCTTCAGCGGTGGAAGCTGACCTTTGCGAACGGACACGCGCTTTGGTCCCAATTCCCATTTCCGGGCATGGGTCGTCTGCGGTGCATGTACCTACTATGTTACGGGATTGTGCTTATGTTTTCCTTCGTAGAGATGCTCATCGCTTGCCGTTACAGCGGGTGTACGAGGGTCCGTACAGGGTGCTGAGGACTGGTACCTCAACGTTTACGTTGGACAAGGGTAGCAAGGAATTTGTCTCGGTGAGCCGCCTAAGCCAGCACATGTCGATGGGGGTAGCCCAGTGACAGTGGCCATTTTGCCGCCCACGGTTATGTTTCTCCTCTGTTCCCTCTGTTCCGCCCGTCCCTTGTTCGCATTTTTCAAGTCCCTCCGGCCCTATTTTTCCGGCCCCTACTCTAACGCTCACCCCACAACCTCGGACTATGCATTCGGGTCGAACCGTCTGGTAACCCGTGCGTTTCTGTACGGGCGGGGGGGGGGGCATGTAGCCGCGGTCATGTGATTCGGGAGGGGCTGCTTGTTTTTGCGCGGTTTTGCTTTTGCGCGTCAGTTCAGCGCTGAACACCATTGTAGCCAGACGTGTCGAGACAGCCTGTAAACTGAGAAGGGATTTTCTGAATAAATTTTTTTTTGAAAACTCAGTGTCGTTCTTGCGACCGCCAAACTATCATGACCAAGACAATTATTGCGAATATTGTATATTAATTATTTCTATTAGTATTGTTATTATTCTAATTAGTAATATCCATAAGAGAAAGTCCAGTCCACTCTTTGGTGTAGGGAACAGGTCCACTCATTTCTTCATCTTTCTTGATTGTAGCCAGTCTATAACCAGTCCATATTCCGGTAATCCTTTAAACCAGATGCAAATATACAGTTATTCATTAATATAGTTCAAAGGTGAAATATTATTCAGTCTTCTTCTTGATTCTTAATCCCCTGCGCAAAGTCAAGTGCATTTTGTGGGTTCTTGAAGAAATGATCTTGATTGTCATAGGTCACCCTCAAAGTAGCGGGGTATCTCAAAGTATACCTTACATCCTTCAATTCTCTCAGAATTCTTTTAGTCTCCCTGAATGCGTTTCGTTTCTTGGCAACTTCAGCAGGATAATCTCGGTAAATACTGATTCGTGCTCCTTCAAAAGTAAGATTTTTACTTCTTACAATCTTACCCATCATTTCTTCCAGTTCATAATCATTCTGTACTTTTAAAATCATTTGTCTTGGCGGAGCACCAGGTCCTTTAAAACGCCTCTTTACTCTGTGTGCACGAGCTAATAAGGGTTTCTGATCCAAGGCTAAAACTTGTTGCAGTAAATCTGCTGTAAATCCTCGTGGATTATTCCGCTCCATGCCTTCCGGAATGCCCACAATTCTTAGGTTCGACCTTCTTTGGTAGCCTTCCAACTCCGTGCATTTTTCTGTTATCTTGTCCAGAAGTTCAGATAAGCGTTTTATGTCTCTGTCTGAATTCCGAGCCGATGATTCAGCTAAGTCTTTAATAATGCTTATGCCTGTCGAATGTAAATTCAATGCTTCTTCAACCTCAGACAGTTTGTCTTTCACCAGGGTTTCGATTTTAATTTTCATCTGTTTGTTCTGCTCTTTTAACTTATCCGTTATCTCTCTTTTCAATGCTTGAGCAGATTCAGTGATTTCAGTCTTCAAGTCTTTTATTTCAGTTTTCAAGTCTTTCACTTCTTCATTAATCTTTTCAACTTCCTCCTTAATATTCAACTTTTTCATATCTTTCTTTAAATTCAATAGTTCGGTTTTAATACCTCCCATCTCTTTTTCAATAAGAGTTTTCAATCCTTCCATCTCCAGTTTCGTTTTAATTTCTTCAGCTCCAGAAGGTTTTTTTCCTGCAATGTCTTCCTGGGATCGGGTTCTACCCGAGATCGAGGCTTCAGAACGGCCTACCGGATCCCGAACGGTCGGTAGCCGGGTTTTCAGTTTTTCTTCTGGGGTTCTCTGCATGCTGTCGCAGGGCTGATAACGTCACTCAGCAATTCCGTATTAATCAGTACTGAGATTTCAGATGACAGGTAAGTCTTTTTCAGCGTTTTTTACCCCGTTTTCTTCAACCTTCTTATGTAGCTGGCTGGGAGGGCGTCTTCACCTCATGATGGCGCCACCGGAAGTACTAGTTACAATAAAATACTAATATACTAAAACCTAACCGGTAGTACTGTTACTAACTAAAACAATAATAAATACTAATCACTAAGGCTTAGGTATAAGTAACTTTCTTATTACTTCCCACATACATATAATTTACTCATCAATAATTAATACTAATCTACATAAAATTAAAACAAATAGTAATTAGTAAATATATTTCCTAAGATCATACATTTGATTATACCAATAATAGTTAAGATTTCCTTGATTTTTGCATTTAAATATGTTATAGGATTGATGAAACATTTTAGAATTATATATTCCCGTTAAAATACCTTTTGTAAGACAATAACTTTAAGGACTTATGGAGCTGGCGAGTTAACATCATCTACACTGGAAGTCTGTAGATAGCTAGCCATGCTAGTATGGCTTTCACTAACTGCACCTACTATAGCTGTAGTTTTTCCTTACTTTTCACTATTTACTAACCCCTTTTTCTATCTTCTGTTTTTTTACATTATCTCATGTTTTTATTTTTTTACATCACAGTGGACTCGTAATCACAAAAGATATATCCGTGCGAGATATTTGAAAATCTTGAAACTCGTCCATCCAGAGTTCGGGGGTAAGGTCGGGTATGTCGAGCTGAGACATGTGAACCATTATAGACCACCTTAAATAAAATGCAGGACTTAAAAAAGAATTTGGGGAATGAGGGAATAATCTTTGGCAGTTGGAATGTTAAAGGTCTTAATGAACCTATTAAAAGGGGTAAAGTATTGGCACATTTGCAAGCACTTAAAATCGACGTTGCGTTCCTTCAAGAGACGCATCTAAAAAAAGATGCCGAGCATAGATTAAAGGCTAAATGGATTGACAAAATATATCATTCCTCTTTTACTCATAAATCTAGAGGCGTAGCAATACTGATACGTAAAGGTACTTTATTCAAGCATACATCAACTATAATTGATAAAGATGGAAGATTTATTATTGTAACGGGTGAATTATATGCTCAAAAAGTAATATTAGCCAATATATATGGCCCAAATTTTGACAGTCCAATTTTTTTAAAGAAAATATTTAATACAATTCCTGATCATGCACAACATAATTTAATAATTGGAGGAGATTTAAATTGTACTTTAGATCCTTATTTAGATAGATCGTCAGGACAGAGGAAACTTAAATCACACTCCAGTGATTTAATAAATGCATACATTGACACTAGTAAAGTTAGAGATGTTTGGAGAATGGAACACCCATCAGGACGAGATTATTCATTTTACTCCTCGGTACATAAAACATATTCTAGAATTGACTATTTCCTTGTAGATATAAAGCTAATTCCATACATCTATAACTCTAAATACCACAGTATCATTATTTCAGATCACGCTCCATTAACATTTAATATTAAATTTAATGATAACATGAAAATACGAGGACAATGGAGACTTAATCCACAAATTTTGAAGGATAAGTCAACTAATGAATATATTATAAAGCAGATTAAGACTTTTTTTGAAATAAACGATAAACCAGAAATATCTCCATCCCTACTATGGGAAACTTTTAAAGCTTTTACTCGTGGAATTATGATATCTTCACAAGCATTTCACAACAAAGAAAAGCGGAAGGAACAAAATATTCTGGAAACGGAGATAAAACAATTAGATATAGAAAATGCCCTCAACCCTACAATGATAACACATAATAAAATTACTGCATTAAAATATAAATTAAATAAGATATATGCTGACCAAGTGGTTAAATTATATCAATACACAAAACAAATACAATTTGAATTTGGGGACAAACCACAAAAATTACTGGCTCGCCAATTACGAAAAATACAGGGAGAAAAAATAATACATCGGATTAAATCAGAAAATGGTGAATTCTTAACACAGAATAACGATATTAATGAGAGATTTTTACAATATTATAAAGATTTATATTCTTCCAAAACGACTGAAAATCAGATAGAAATTAATACATTCTTAAATGACTGTAATCTAATAGGATTGGGTGTAGATGATACAAAACTATTAAATGCTGAATTAACAGTTAAAGAAATTGAGGATTCTATTATATCATTAAAAAACGGGAAAACTCCAGGACCAGATGGTATTGGTTCGGAATTTTATAAATCATACACGGATCTGATAACACCTTATTTGAAGACACTTTACGAATATATATATGCGCAACAGAGGTTACCAGAAACACTAAACGAATCCATTATAACACTCATACCAAAAATGGATAAAGACCTAGATGATCCGGGATCATATAGAGCTATTGCTCTCTTAAATACGGATCAAAAGATATTAACTAAAATATTAGCTAAAAGATTAAGTGTAGTGATTAATAAAATAATACACCCGGATCAAACAGGATTTATACCTAAACGATACTCATCATATAACCTGAGACGACTGTTTAATATTATATACTCGAAAAGGAGTTATAATAAAGACTTAGTAATAATATCGTTAGATGCAGAGAAAGCTTTTGACCAAGTTGAATGGCCATATTTATTTGCGGTTATGGAAAAGTTAAATTTGGGAGACAAGTTTATAAAATGGATCAAATTACTATATACAAATCCAACTGCTAAAATCTTAACCAACCAAATGATATCTACCAAATTTAATTTATTTCGAGGATGCAGACAAGGTTGTCCCCTATCACCATTATTATTTGCGTTGGCTATAGAACCATTAGCCATTCGGGTAAGATTACACCCCGAAATATTTGGATATGAAACTAACGAAACAAGAAATAAAATTTCTCTATATGCAGATGACGTATTATTATATATTAAAAAACCTGAAATTAGCATACCTAATTTATTGAATTTAATAACTCAATTCGGCTTGTTTTCTGGATACAGAATCAATTGGAATAAAAGTGAACTTATGCCATTAACACAAGATAATTTAACTACATTAAAACAATTTCCTTTTAAGATTGTTAATGAACAGATTAAGTATTTAGGAATTCACGTTACAAAAAAATATGATTCTTTATTTAAATATAATTTTTTACCTATACTAAATAAATTATCTAAGAATATTCTATATTGGAGAACACTACCTATCTCAATGATAGGTAGAATTAATGCGATAAAAATGATTTTTCTCCCACAATTATTATATTTATTTCAAATGATCCCGATATATCTTTCTAAGAATTTTTTTAAAAAGGTTGACTCTATAGTCACTAATTTTATTTGGGACTATAAAAGCCATAGAATAAATAAAAAATATTTATGTAAATCGAAAATTAATGGAGGGTTAACATTACCTAATTATATATATTATTACTGGTCAGTTAGTATTAAGAATATGAACTTTTGGTGGGTTGAACTGGATGAAAATCCAAACTGGTTACTTATGGAAAAGGAAGACTGCTTACCGTATGAAATCAGTTCCATATTATTTTCTAAAATTAAAATATTTAAGAAAATTTATCGTGAAAACCCAATAATTAATAGTGAAATTAATATTTGGAGACAGTTAAAAAGAACGTTAAAACTAGAAGATATCCCATTAGTTCTTCCCATTGCTAATAATGTAAGTTTTAAACCATCCCTGGAAAATTTAGGATTCTTACAATGGAAAAATAAAGGGATTAATAAGATCAGTGACCTCTACAGGGACAATCTGTATCTTTCATTTAAAGAAATACAGGAAATATATGGACTACACTCTAAACACTACTTCAGATATCTACAAATAACTTACTACATTAAAACAACTGCACAGGAATATAAAAAGAGAAAGACGGGAATTCTAGATGAATGCTTGAATAAACACCCAAACACGGAAAAATTAATATCATACATTTATAATATTTTATTAGAAAATGATATACCCAATACGGAAAAGTACAGACAACTATGGGAAAATGAAATAGGTGAAACAATCGAACCCGATATCTGGGATGAAAGTTTACGATATATACATAATTGTTCATTAAATTCTAGACACTCTCTGATACAATTCAAAGTTTTACATAGATTGCATTTTTCAAAATCTAAATTACATAGAATGTTTTCTAATGTATCTCCTATATGTGACAAATGCCAATACCCAGAAGCTAATTTAACACATTCTTTTACAACTTGTATAAAAATTACGAATTTTTGGTTGGAAATATTTAAGGTAATCTCGAATGTTGTAAATAAGAATCTAGTTCCAGACTCAAAATTAATAATATTGGGAATATTAGAAAGGGATCAATTACTCACGACAGCACAAAGAACTTTCATAGATTATAGTTTAATAATTGGTAAAAAATTAATTTTACAATTTTGGAAAGGCCCCATACCCCCTACAATCAAATTGTAGATTTCAGGAATGGCTGAGACTTTACACTTGGAAAGAATAAGACTTGCACTTTTAGGCAAGTTGGACCAATTTAATCTGATTTGGTCTCCATTCCTTGAATATCTTAAGGGACCAATATGACTCGGTTTGTGGACCTGATCGAGACCTGAACGAAGGATTGAACGAAGAATAATACATTATTGATCACGGATATATTATTATATAAATACTGTTTGTAGAATATACCACTGTTATTTTATTTACTTTTCTCTTTTGGTTATTTTATAACTATTTTTATGTTAACCATTTTTCACACTTTCCTACTTTTCACTAAAAAAAACTACAATAAAATGTTTAGAAGTATATATAAGAAAATATGGTAATTATTACCTATCTCTTTATCAAGAACGTTGTTTTTATATGTACTTATATTTGTACTTACACCTGTACTTATACTTCTAATAAAAATTATTCAACAAAAATTATTGCGAATATAGCCATTCAGTGGTTCTATTGTTCAATCGTGCTTTACTTGTCTCTTGTTGATCTACAGAGTGAAATTATTTTTGCATATTTACACATACTGGCTCCACCATGTTTCGGTGTCATTTCCACAGTCCAAACTGCGGCGGGCTGTAGCAGTACCCCAACATGGTAAGACCCAGATTCCTGCAAGTTCCTTTCTCCGTCGCATTCAACTAGATCGGCATGCGAACCCACGTCCCTTTCCTCCCCGGACGCCTCTGTTTCCCATGGGTGCCTCCTACAGCTGCGATTGAAGGGGGTGGAGGCATCACTCCGGTTCACCTTCTGCCATCACCTGCTCCTCGTTTTCTCTGTCTCCAACGGATCCCTCGTGCTTTTGCAGGCCGCCGAGCTTTTGGGTCCTTAGAGTTGGTTCCCGGTTGTCACGTGGTTTATGCAACTGATTAGACTGTTCGAGCAGTGGTTAGCACATTGGTTCATTCCACAATTGCACAGCACAGTGTTGGACTGAGTCATTTAAAGTCTAAATGAACTACACAATGTGGTGCACATCGCCATTTTAATTAACAATGTCTACATGATCTCTAGCACAATCTTAGATAACCTTTCGCATTGTAGGTAGGCCACGCATTGAGATAACATGGGATCAGTACAACATTGGCTGGGGGGAAAATGGAGAGGGTAATAGTGGAGGTTGTTTTTTTCATAATGGACCTTGCGATTAGCGCTGCAATGCAGGGCACGATGTGGATCCCACTGGACGTTACCTATAAATCAACAATTTGGACGTCGATTAAGGTGTCCTGTTTACGAATTTTGCTGATGCCGCCAAAAGAGGAATTGATGTTTGTTTAATTATTTGTGTAAAGTGAATTATTTTAAATAAAATACGGACAAACAAAACTGAATCACACCTGTAACAGCTATTTTTCGTGAACCGTACCATCCCTTGTGACAGCCAAGTGGCTGTGTCTCATTATACAGAACACGGTTTATCTGTTAACCATGACTGCCGCTATAGACATCATCAGAATTTTCCATGACACCGATTTCAAAGTGAGCGGAGAGTGAGGGCCAGGTTACGTGCAGCAAACCTGCTCACAAAGTGTGTATTGGTGACCAGAGACTAAGGCGGCCGATCAGAGTGTCATTATGTCATAAGGTCATAAGGAATAGGAGGAGAATTAACCCATTTGGTCCAGCAAATGTTCTCTGCCATTTAAACAGGTGTCGCCTGTCTCTCCCTCCAAACCCCATTCTCCTGCCTTATCCCCATAATCGCTGACACCTGTACTAATCACGAATCTATATATCTCTGCCTTCAAAATACCCACTGACTTGCCCTTCACGGCCTTCTGTGCAAAGAATTCCATAGCTTCACCGCCGTTATGAAAACAGTTACCCGAGGCAGACTGATCAGCAAGCATGCGTCAGAGAGCCAGGGCGGAAGATTGCGGAACAGACGATGTACTTCCTGCAGCAGCTGAGGAAGCACAATCTGCCACAGGCAATGATGGTTCAATTCTACACGGCCATCGTAGAGTCTGTTCTCACCTTCTCCACCATGGTCTGGTTTGGTTCAGCCACCAAGCACGACACCTGGAGGCTGCAGAGAATTGTCCTATCGGCAGAGAATATTATTGGCTGCAACCTTCCCTCCATTGATGAACTGTACACTGCAAGGGCCAGGAAGCGAGCGGGCAAGATCATCTCTGACCCCTCTCATCCTGGACATAAACTCTTTGAATCACTTCCCTCTGGAAGGCAACTCCGGCCTGTCAAAGCTGCCCGAGCCAGACATAAAACAGTATTTATCCACGATTAGTTGCTCTACTCAACAGCCAAAAATCTGTAGCCTCACTTTGATCTGTTATTTTGTTGGTTTACATGCTTGATCAATGGTGTTTTATCATTAATGCTTTATTATTATTAATATTTAGTGTTTTCTGAGTCATTTCTAACTGTCACTGTCTGCCATGTTGTTACTTGTGGGTGGAGCATCAAGGCAAATTCCTTGTATGTGAATACTTGGCCAATCAACTTACTTACTTGCTTAGTTGCACATTCTACTCCGCTCCAGAGAAAACGTTCAAATATGTCAATATGCTCCTCAAAGTTATGACCTGTAATCGAAGTAGCAATCTTGTAAACGTCTTCTGCCACACTCAATAACACCTCAAAATCCTTCCAGCAATTGGCAGAGCAGTACTACACGCAATACTCCCACTGTAGTCTGACATAAATGGAATACAACATCATTTTCAAATAATTTTATTTAATACCCCGACCGATAAAGGAACGTAGACCATTTGCCAGTTTTATCTCCAGGTGTTGAAAACTTTAGGAAGCCCTTGAGTTAGATAGAGTCAGTCCACTTTGCATCAATGCTGTTATGTTTCTCCTCATTAACTGCATAATTTCCCGTAGCATGTCATCTCTTCGCTTCACACCCGCACCTTATATTGTAAATCCATCCACCATTTTCCGTTGGTATCTGGAACTGACCAAGGTCTTGTTTTCATTCACAGTCTATTTCAGTCGAGAGCAACTCAAAATATATATTTGGAGATTCCCATCGGAAGTGAATGTTCTTGAAATTATGAAATACACTGAAAGAGACACACCTCCCCCATCCACCCATACGCCCAAGCACACACTCACACCGGCGATCATATAACCCCTGACATAGTATCTATCTGTTTCAACCACCATCTGTTTCCCTTGGGACTGGGAACGATAAGATAAGAGTCATTGCATCTGGCAAAACAGAAATATATATTTCCACCCATCAACCGAGAATATGCTCATGTATTAGCAAGTCATCTGCAGCCTTTCTGGTCTGAGTGCCCCTCGCTCCGATCTATGTTCACTAGAATTATATGAAGATTCCCATCTGCAGCGGTTAAAATAAATTAAATTATATAACCTCATCCTGACTAGTGAGGTCAATTATCCTCTCTACGTTTATCCAACCACTTATCTGCCTTACGGAATGTATGGACTTTAGATCGTAGAACATTTATCGTTTAATTCCACGTTGCGTACTGTACCCCCATAAGACCTCCAAGAATGCAGAACCTGAATCAAGCATGGGAGGCTGCTATTGAAGGTTATATCACACAGGATCCACGAAGAGCTCGCCGTATCAACACAGAATTGTTCTCGTAGATGGACGCATAGGGAGGTGGTGGAAGTTTGTTTTTCGTGCTGGAGGCTTGGTAGTCGTCATGTGCCTCAGCTATTGGTGTTGTGCCCATTGCTGCTGTGGTTAACATCAGCAATATGGATGAGAATATCGAGTGCAGCGTTAGTACTTAATGCAGAAGATCCAAGAGTTGATGGTTTCACAGATAGAGAACTCGTTTATCAAAATATACTGAAGTGCCCTGATCCAATTTGACAAGTCAGCTGTTGAATAGAGTTTAATGCAACCAAGTGATAGTTGTTGCATTTTGGGATAGAAACCAGTGCAGTACTTTCACAGTGAATGGCCGGGCCCTGAGCATAGTTGCAGAAACGAGTTAATTGGAGGTCCAGATTTGCTAAATGCATGCCACCTTCAGGTGCCATTCTCTGTGTCAGCTAATTTGCTCCGTAGTTCATCTACTGGAGTGTAGTTAAGCCAGATGAGTTCTCCAGGACAAATGAGTATTCCATGACTATCCCACATTTCAGGAAAAGCAGCCTTGTACATTGCTGCAATACTCCCCAAGGCCCTTCCATTTAGTGTGAAAGTTGTGCCTTGATTTGACTTCCCAAAATGCAACATCTCACAATGTACTTGATTCAAAACCTTTAGCTCGGCACAGATTCTCAGCTGATAAGCAATCTGCTCTAAATATTGATAATCATCCTTGCAGTCAGCATTGCTACCCACTTTCGTTGTATCTGGAAAGTTAATAATCAAGCCTTGTATATTCTTATCCAAATCGTGACCATAAAGCACAAACAGCAATGGCCCCGCACCGAGCCCCGAATTCAGCGCGATTCATCCTTCATGAACAGGCTGACTTCCATAATTGTACAAAAGACCAGCTGAAGGCCTAGTTATTCCCGGGAGGATTTAGCAAATGCTAGTCGAGTGCTTAAAGTAATCTGACATGAGGGTGGGAACCAGAAAAAGAGGACGACACAGGGAGCAACATGTTTCCATTTCCCGCGTTGAGTCCAAATCACTTCAACATATCCGATCCATGTACATGTTCGATGTTCTTTGTTTTCTATTTGTCTCATCTGCATTCTCATATATTAATTCACCAAATAAAACCATTTACATCTAGATCATCTCGGTAACTGGATTTAAACCAGGCACGTGCCGTCAGGGTAGGCAAGGTAGGCACTGCCTACCCTAAAATTATAACATATTAATAACTAAATATAAATAATAAAGGCATGGGAGAATTATGCTTATCTAAGCGATCGATCTCTCAGGTAGGCATAATTCTCCTTGCCTTTCATCCGCAGCACTTGTAACACGGGAAGGTCTGTGCAGCCCACGTGCCGTCAGTGCTGCCTGAAGCCATCAGTTTCAATCGGGGCTGAAGGCAGCAGAAATTCTGCATTTGCAGCACTGCGCATGCGCAGCAGCCTACTGCGTATGCGCAGTGCTAGTTTCTTGGCGGGGTTTTCAAATATGGATTGGCAATATTTTAAGTGTATATTAGGAAACAGGGAGAGAAGAATGGAGCTCGTGCACCGATAATGTGGTAAGTACATTTTGTGTTTATGTTTTTAAATACTGTATTTCCCGGGGTGTGGGGGTGGGGGGGGGAGAGCTCCTTTCACAGTGTTTCGGGAGTCTGGCCCGGGGTAAAGTTGCGAGGAGGGTACGAATGTTATGAATGAGGGGATTGGGATAATGCCACTTGCGACGCTCCTTTCATGGAGGCGTGGAATGACCACATTGATGCTGGGGGGGGGGGGGAAGCGAGAGAAGTAGCTCGGGTGGCTGAGCGGCCGCCGGGCCCGACAGCGGAACCAGCCGCCACCTTACCTCCTTCTGCCGGTCCCCGCTCACCTCTGGCAGCTCTGCGTCTAAAAACCTCTTTCCTGCCGCTCGCTGGCATCACTCATGTCCTTAAATTCCGACAGCGTGATTGAGGTTACTCGGCTGTGGGAATTTAAGGATTTGCAGGAAGCCGTTGACATGAGTGAAGTCGGCGAACGGCAGGTGACAGGTGTTCCGACGGAGACCACTGCCAAAGGTGAGCGGGCTGGCAGAAGTCGCTGAAGTGGTGGCCAGTTCTGTTATCGGGTCCCGGTGGCCGCTCGTAGCACCCCGAGCTGCTTCTATCCCCAGCTACAGTGCGTGGTTTCGCGCCCGGAGAGCTGCGGTAGCAGTGAGTGAGTGAGTTACTGGCAGTATCCTCGACCCCCTCCTTCTCAACATTTGTGCCCTCCCCACAACTTTACCCCTGGCACAGACTCTCCACACGCTGTGAAAGGAACTGTTCCCCCAATTGGTCTAGGACCAGGAAGCCTAGGAAGGGCAAATTGAAATATCACGGTCTTTATTTATTTATTTATTTAATGGCGGGAACAATCTGCGCATGCGTGGTTTAATTTTTTTTAAAGCGGACTGAGTGCCTACCCTGAGTAATTACTCACGGCAGGTGCCTGATTTAAACATATTTGTCAAAAACTAAAAAAAGCTGACGTTTCACACGGTTGTTAAGCGTCGTACTAAAATAGATTTCATATTCCTTCTTCTTTAACTGAATAGTCCCAATTAACTTGCGTTCGCATTCACTTGCAAACATCATGCCGAATACATATTACTCATGCTGTAGAGTCAAAGACTCCCAGCGTGAAACAGTTTGGAAACAGGCCCTTTGGCCTAACTCGCCCATACTGGCCAGCAGTGTCCCAGCTATCCTAGTCCCAGTTGCCTGCGCTTGGTCCATAACCCTCCAAACCTGTCCTACTGTTTTGCGTAGATTTATGGTGGTTTTATAGTGGTTTCACCCTGCTTGAAATGGTATGAAACTGCTTTTTAATGTGGTGGCCTTGCACCCTGCTTGAAATGGTATGAAACAGCACGTGAAATTGGTGGCCTTGCACCCTGTTTGTAGTGGCATGAAAGTACACTTGAATTTGATGGCCTTGCACCCTGCTTGAAATGTCATGAAACTGCACGAACTTGGTGGCCTTGCACCCTGCTTGAAATGGCATGAAACTGCACTTGAATTTTGTGGCCTTGCACCCTGCTTGAAGTGGTATGAAACTGCACTTGAATTTGGTGGCCTTGCACCCTGATTGAAGTGGCATGAAACTGCACTTGAATTTGGTGGCCTTGCACCCTGCTTGAAGTGGTATGAAACTCCACTTGAATTTGGTGGCCTTGCACCCTGCTTGAAGTGGTATGAAACTGCACTTGAATTTGGTGGCCTTGCACCCTGCTTGAAGTGGTATGAAACTGCACTTGAATTTGGTGGCCTTGCACCCTGTTTGAAGTGGTACGAAATTGCACTTGAATTTCGTGGCCATGCACCCTGCTAGAAGTGGAACAAAACTGAACTTGGATTTGGTGGCATTGCACCGTGCCCTCCATGAACGCTGGTCGCCGCTGGAGGTCAAGCTCTCCATTGATAGTTGGCGATACATCAAGACGATGATCGCCTGCCTGCAAACTGTCAAGATATGCAGTCCCTGATTGCGTTAATTCTTGCACTCGGCCGTGGGTCCGCAGAGCAGCGCTGCACAGCGCAACACCCCGTTCCGAACCCCTCCCCTCCCCCTCCTCCCCCTCCCTTCCTCCCCCTCTCCCACCACACCCCTCTCCCCCAACCACCATCTATCTCTCCCTTCTCTCTCTCCCCCTTCCTCCTCTCTTCCTACTCCTATATTCTTCCTACTTCCTACTCTTCTATATTCTTCATCCTCTCTCTCCCCCTTTGCCCCCTCCACCCCTCTGCCCTCCCACCAACCCACCCCTCTCTCCTCCCCCTCCATCTCCCTCGCCTCCCCCATCCCCACCCTCTCCCCTCCTCTCTCTCCCCCTACCCCCGATATTTCCCTCTCATATCTCTCCTCCTCCCCGTCTGCCTCCCTCCACCCTTCCACCCTCTCCCCCACCCTTCTCCTCCCTCCTTCCCCTTTCACATCCCTTCACTCCCTTTCCGTCCACTCTTCCCCCACTACCTCCACTCCCCCCCCTCCCTCCCCCCTCCCCGCTGTGTGTGGGGGGTGGTTAGTAGGTATGTTACAATACTTACCTTCGGTGGCGCTGCAGTTCTGCCAATGGCTGTGTGTGAGGCTTTGGCAATTTTGAGAGGGGCGGGGAATTAAAATGCTGTTTTCTCATGCCTGTCTGGGATATTTTTTCTCGGACTGCTAGCTGATGCAGCAAAATCGCGGGATAATTTAATGGCTGGAGTAAATAAAAAAGCGACCAAACGGCGTAAACGCCGACAATGAGACGGATCTCACGTAGGGGACAAAACACGGAGAAAGTCATGTTCACTGCAATCGCAACGTTCCAATCGATCACGTTCCACAAAAACTCACCTCGCAAGATGATTTAAATGGCCTTTAATTTTCGGGAATTAAACATTAAATTCTTCCATTTGGCCTATAAATTCATGACAATGAGATTTAAAAATCATGTTATATTGCGAATTCTTGTGTGAATGTTATTTGGACAAGCTATTTAAAAATGTTAACCTTTTCTTAAGAAATTGATAGATGTTTAGATCTAGTAATTGAATTTTGTAATTAGCTTAAATTAGGTAACTAACTAACTATATGCTTTAATTTCAGGTCATGCAAGTAAGATTGTTTCATATTTGTTTCAGAATGCTTCAATCTATAATAACTGAAAATGTCTTTCAGTTCTCTTAATTTTGAAGAAAGCTATGGACTTTTCACTGTCCTCGATCACAGCTTTTGTGTTGTCAATGGAAAAGCAATAGGGTACAAGATGCTAATTTCCGAGTATGGAAATGGCCATAACCTTTTTAATTCTGAAGATATGAAAGTGAATTAAGTGTTATATTTGTAATATTGCTATGTTTAGTGTGTGTGTGACACCACAGCTCCCCTCCCCCAACTGCCCGTTGAGAGGACAGGACCCAACGGGTCCCCCCTTGGCCTAGTGTTCAACAGATTTTAATGCAGTGTAAGAGTTGTTGCATTTTGGGTGATAAACCAATGCAGTACCTTCACAGGGATTGGCAGGGCCCTTGGAACAGTTGCAAAAAGGAGTTAATTGGACGTCCATGATGGCTACATGCATGCCACTTTCGGGTGCTTGTGTGCGTGTCTGCTAATTTGCTCTGTGGTTCATCTACTCTCGTGCAGCTAAGCCAGTTGAGTATTCAGGATGAACGGGTATTCTGAGTATTCCAGTGTCCAGGAGAAACAAACATGTACTCTGCTACATTACTCTCTTGGGCCCCACCATGCACCGTGAAAGTCGTGTCTTCGTTTCACTTCCCAAAATGTAACATCTCACATTGTACTGCATTAAGCTCCTTTCCTAGGCGCAGTTTTCCAGCTGATAAACATCCTGCACCAATCATTGACATCCAATTTTGCTATCGGCAATATCTCCCCTTTTAGTGGTATCTACAAAAAATGCTCTCACCGATCCCTGCATTCAATGCGATTCGCCTTCCCAGAGCAGGCTTTCTTCCAGAATTGTATAATAGGCCTGCTGATGGCCTTGTAATTCCCGGAGGGATTTTGGGAAATGATAGTCGAGAGTTTCAAGTTGTGGGACACTAGGGTGGGAACCAGAAAAGGAGGATAGCAGATACATGGCGACACAGTACAGCTTTCCAATTTCTAATAATCCCTTTTAAGTTTTCCGATCCATGTACTTGTTTAATTTTCAATGCTTTTGTAATTGTCTCATCTACATTCTCAACTATTAATTCACGGAATAAAGACTTTTGCATGTGGATATTATCGGAAACTAGATGTAAACACGTTTGACAAGAACAAAAAAATTACACGATTCGTCAGCGACCTAAAATATAACCATATAACAATTACAGCACGGAAACAGGCCCTCTCAGCCCTTACAGTCCATGCCGACCATTTAGTTTCCCCTAGTCCCATCTACCTGCACTCAGACCATACCCCTCCATTCCCTTCCCGTCCATATACCTATCCACTTTATTTTTAAATGTTAAAATCGATCCTGCCTCCACCACTTCTGCTGGAAGCTGATTCCACACAGCCACCACTCTCTGAGTAAAGAAGTTCCCCCTCATGTTACCCCTAAACTTCTGTCCCTTAATTCTCATGTCATGCCCTCTTGTTTGAATCTTCCCTACCCTCAATGGGAAAAGCTTATCCACGTCAACTCTGTCTATCCCTTTCATCATTTTAAAGACCTCAATCAAGTCCCCCCTTAACCTTCTGCACTCCAAAGAATAAAGACCGAAGTTGTTCAACCTTTCTCTGTAACGTAGTTGCTGGAACCCAGGCAACATTCTAGTAAATCTCCTCCGTACTCTCTCTATTTTGTTGACATCCTTCCTATAATTAGGTGACCAAAATTGTACACCATACTCCAGAATTGATCTTACCAATGCCTTGTACAATTTTAACATTACGTCCCTACTCCTATATTCAATGCTCTGATTTATAAAGGCCAGCACACCAAAAGCTTTCTTTACCACCCTATCTACATGCGATTCCACCTTCAGGGAACTATGCACAGTTATTCCTAGATCCCTCTGTTCCACAGCATTCCTCAATTACCTACCATTTACCATGTACGTCCTATTTTGATTTGTCCTGCCAAGATGTAGCACTTCACACTTATCAGCATTAAACTCCATCTGCCATCTTTCAGCCCACTTTTCCAAATGGCCCAAATCTCTCTGTAGACATTGAAAATGTACTTCATTATCCACAGCACCACCTATCTTAGTATCATTTGCATACTTAATGTGCATTAAGGCGAGTGCAGACAGCCTGTCATTGCTCATGGAAGTCCTGGCATAGTGATGCAGGAGATGGACACTCGTGTACACTGCATATATTGCCATTTAGTCATAAATCATGTTTTCCAGTTCCATTTCCAAGAATGTAACTGCACAAACCTAGTCACGGCTTTGTCCAAGTTATGGGCAAAGTCATAGTGAATGTGGATTATGGCAATTGCAGACAGCCTGTCATTGCTCATGGAAGTCCTGGTCTATCCTTCTTTGCAGATGTGATAATGTGTTTGTCCTCGTTGGCTGGATCAAAGTAAGATGCCGAGTGAGATCGCGCCCACTGCAAGCATGCTGCCCGAGGCGAGCATCTCTCTGCCGTTCAGGCTCATGTCCAAGGGACACCTCCGCAGTCAAATGGAGGGGGACAAGCGGGGTCGGCAGAGCGCTGTGGAGATAATGGCTGCCGACAAGGCCAAGAACTTGAAGAGCCAGACAGCGAAGGGGTGTAAAGTGGAGCCCAATGGTTTGGGCAGCTCTGTCTCCAAGGAAGGCAGTGGCAGCGGGGCCAGCAGCAGCATGAAGACTAGTAAGATTGAACGAGAACTTACCAGTTCGAAGGCTGATCTTTATTTCATGAGGAGTTGCGGTGAGGGATTTCGTGAAGAGCCCGCCGGCACGCATGCGCGACATTCTTCAAAGTAGCGGTGTGGAATCACAGAAAACAACAACAGAAATGATTTGGCATAGTAAGATTTAAAGAGACTCTAATTACCAGTTGAGGATGATCGAGGGTTGGGAGCGGAGGGCACGAAATCCCTCACCGCAACTCCTCATGAAATAAAGATCAACCTTCGAACTGGTAAGTTCTCATTCAATCTTACTATTTCATTTCGGAGTCACGTGAGTGACTTCGTGAAGACTTCAAAGCTTCTGTGATTCCGCGCCCTGGACCACGTCCATGCTGTCACACACCACTTATGAGGATGGATAGGAGTAATCAACTTTCCAGACTGCTTGTACTGAAAGACAAGAGCAACATTGGTTAACAACAAAAGAAAACCCCTTATGCGGGGACATCTCCACGTTCTTGACCTGCATTCAGCACGGCCTCTGCGAACTGTAGAGGAGCGGCAACAGATGTATTGTAGAACCGCTGGAAGGTGGCTTCGTTCGCCATCCTACTGTGGCAAGAATATGGTCCATGGGCACCTCCATGACCCTTGCCTCCGACGTTGATGCATGCCCTGGTGGAATGGGATTTGAAGATATTAGTGTCAACACGTGACTTACCCAAGACGATCCTGAGCCACCTGGATATCGTCTGGACCGTCACTCTATGGTGAGGGTTCTCCATTCCTCCCGTTTCCTCGTCACTTTCACAAAGTGACGGATATGGGCGGCTAAACATAGCCGTGCATCAGCGGGGTATGCCCGGAACTTCAGCTGCAGCCCTGTGTACCCAGGTCTATGCTGCTTGAGTAGCTCGTCCATGACGAAGACTACTTCCGCAGGGGTAGAGATCATCCTGTCGATCTGGACTTTGCGGAGTGTCTGTACCCTCTGTGCTGAAGTCAGTGCCAGTAACATCACCAGCTTCAGGGTGAGTTAGTCCAGTTCCAGGCCCTCCATGGGTGACCACGTCCTGAGCAGGGTGAGTATTTCCCCGATATCCCAGGTGATATTATAGCGTGGTCTGGGCGGATTCGAATTGAATATTTCCCGCATGAGTCTGGACACCAGCCTGTTGGATCCTACCTTAATAGTGAGGTAGAATGACAGTGCACTTGAGGCGCTGTTGATGGCACTGTAGCTCAGGTGCTCATTATGATGCAACCCCGTCAGAATTCCAACACGTCGGTTATGGTTACAGCGTCGTAGGTAATATGGGAGCGGCTGCAGTAGGTTTCCCCTTTCCGAACGTGAGAGAGATATTGCCGCCTGGTGAACTCCCAGCATGACGCTCCGATGGTATCCAAGGTTCAAGATGATATGCCATACCGCAGTAATGGCCTGTGCAGAACCTCCAAGCCAGCAAGTTTAGATGACTGTGGCAGGGATGTGGTCCCCCTGAGACAGGGTTTGTACCAATTATGGGCAACCCTCGAAGAGGACCCAAGGTTGACTGATCATATCATGGATACAATGGCTGCGTAGGCCAGTCGGGTATGATAAGAATGCCCTTAGCAGCATTGGTCTGGATACCCGCAACACCTGACTGACAAGGCAAAATGGAGGAAAGGCATAGAAACCCATATCCCTCAGTCCAGCGAGACGCATCCATCGCCATTGCCCCAGGATCGGGTCCCACAAACGTATGTTGGACCTGATGGTTCAACCGTGACGCAAAGAGGTCGATATCCGGTTCACCAAATTTGGCAGTAAATTTTAGCGGATATATGGAGATTCATCATCCACTTGATGTGGTCATAGAGTATGCGTGACCTGATGTCCGCCAGTGTATAGAGCTCACCTGGGAAACAGGTAGCTGAAATCCAAATAGTTCGTTGAACACACCAGAGCCAAATTATATCTGTCAATTCATCACATGAAAGTGACCTGGTACCGCCCATATGGGTGAGATATGCCACCGCAGTGGTATTATTCATTTGGAGACGGACATGAGCATCAGTAAGGCTAGGACAAGAAGCTCAAAGTCCGTGAAATGCTCCCAGCATCTCCAAATAGTTTATCCCTTGTGACAACAAGAAGGTAAATTCAAGGGTGTCCCATCTGCCCTCACAACTGGAGCAGTTGTCCATAGCACCCCGGACATGGGAGCTTGCGTCTGTTTGGAAGTATACCATCGGATTGGCCAAAATAATGGATTTAAGTGAGACATAAATATTGTCAATCCTCCATTGTAACGCAATCTGTGCCTTGAAGGCAGCTGCATTGGTCTATGGAAATGTCTAGCGTTCAGTTGTAACCCCAAGACCTTGGCGCTCTGTAAATTTGATAATGCAAAGGCCCGCATTGGGCAGCTGGAAAAAAGCTACAATCTTGCCAATCACCGTAGAAGTTTGATGAATTGATGGTATACTAGCCCAGACTAGACCCTAGCATAGTTGGGTGGCCCTCACGTGATTGGAATCCACCATAACCCCAGATACCCTTAACCTGTGAAGGGCAGGACGTTGATTTATCTGGATGGGTAATGAACCCCATTTGGTGAAACCCGTCCACGGGCTGACACTGCCAGTTCGGCGAATTCCCAATAATTAGGACATCACTTAGACAGGCGAACACTATGTGATTTTGTCACCTAGTGTAGCCAGAATTAATTATAGCAATTTTAGAATAATCTAGGGGTGTGTAAGCCCATTTGGCAAAGCTCTGCAGAACTGATCCATCCAGATAAATGACAAGAACGTCCTGTGGCATTTCTGAATGGATACTGAATAGCACGCATCTTTAATCAATGCATGCCACAAAGCAGCCCCCCAGAACCCAAGAACTTAGATGTCTGGAACGTTTCCAGTTTGAAATGGGTATATTCTACAAAGTATTCAAATGGCGCAAAGCAAAAAATAAGTCGACATCCTCCATCCCTCCTTGTGACTGTAAATTATTCAGCCTAGCCTACTGCCGCTTTTTGCTGGACAGTATAAATTTCGGATCTGCATATGCTGGGATGGAGGGATGTCACCATTGATGAAATTCAATCGCATAGCCTTGAACACTTTGTAAGATAAACTCATCAGACATGATGGGACCGCATGCCCCCGGAAAGAGCAGTAGTTCCCCACCAACATGTGAAATTCAACATGCAGGAGCACGAAATCCAGACCACCTTACCGTCATGGTTATCGGCGGCCCTTGAGATGCATGGCCGTATGTGGAGGTGCTGGATTCTGAAATTTGAGGCGGAGCTGGAGCGGAGGCCCTTGCTGGCCTAATGGCAGTGCCTTCCTGGTCGAGAGATGGGACCACATGAGTCCCACCATCATAGCGTGGTCATCCCGCTCCTGGACCCTCTTGGAGAAGTCTTCCCCGAAATTTTTTGATTCTGTTGCAGGAGGGGCTCCAACATCCGTTCCATCCTGGCCAATACGCCCCTTGAGCTTAGAACTCGGGCGGACGGAGTCCTCATGTTCTGCTGAACTGCTGGGGCTTCGTCCATCGGCCCGCACCTCATCGGGGTGAACCCGGTGCCGGAAGTTGTCGCTGGTAGCCGCTGCAGCGAAGCTGAGTGATTCCCACGCGGGAGGTACACTCAAATGCCTCCTCGGCGGAGCTTGGTCCCACTGCCCCGGAGGGCAAATGCGATGGGGAGTGGGCACCTGACTTAGCATGGTGATCCGACGCCCGCGCGGGCTTGCCGGCTGCCCATATCATGGACCTAGCCGACGCATAGTCTCGTCCTCCCATACATGGGGGACTCGGCGACCGTGGCGTATGGGCTCGTTGAAGGGAGGAGCAGTTCGCTGGGCTTAGTGTCTGCTGACGGTTCTCAGCTTCTGCTGACGATGGTTAACCTCCCTGTGCCTACTGGAGCTGGATGGCTCCTCTCCAGTAGCCGCGTCATGCGGCCATACGCCCTTCACCCTGAACACTGGGGTGGTCGGAGACCTCCGGCTCAGAAAGATTGCCGGGGCTCCTTTCATCGGCCCGCACCTCTGAGAAGTGATCTCGGTGACGGAAGTTGTCGCTATCGGCCGCCGCAGCGAAACCGCGCGATTCCCGCGCGGGAAAGGTGTTCAACCGTCTCCGTTTAACGGGAGCGGAAGCCGTTGCCACAAAGGGCCCTGACGGCTTGGGGTCGACTCCAGCAGAAGCATGGAGCGACGCCCGCGCGGGCTTGCCGGCTGTCCACATCGTGGACCTTGCCGACGCACGGTCTCGTCCCCCCCATCCACGGGGGAATCGGCGACCGAGGCGGGACCGTACCCAAGCCCCCCGTCCCGGCGGCGGGGTTTGGGAGTTGGGTAGCAGACCTCACAGACCCAGGTCCCGCCGTTGCACCAGACCGCAACTCGGCGGCAGGTGAAGCCTTAGCCCGAACCGGGTTAGGCTTACGGGCTCCTCCCCTGCCCTTCATCGAAGGGCTAGCGGAGGGGGGTCGGGCAGCCGCACGAACCCCTTCCCCGTGGTCGCCACTGGCGACAATGTGGCAGGGTCCACCTTTTCGGGTGGCACCCCGTTCTCGGCTCCTGGAATCAGCACTGGTCCTCGAATCAGCACTGGAGCTCCTGCTCCTTGAATCAGCACTGGAGCTCCTGCTCCTCGAATCAGCACTGGAGCTCCTGCTCCTCGAATCAGCCCTGGAGCTCCTGCTGCTCGAATCAGCACTGGAGCTCCTGCTCCTTAAATCGGCACTGGAGCTCCTGCTCCTTAAATTGGCACTGGAGCTCCTGCACAGCGGCGGGTCGGGCCCGGTAACAACAGGGCTCCCCGACATCCACGCCTATTTCCCGGCCACGTACCTGTCGGGAGAGAACACAACATACACCCGCCACAACAAGACACCAACTCACACTGGAGCTCCGGTGTATCGGCGGGTCGGGCCCTGTACCAACAGGGCTCCCCGACTACCACGCCTATTTCCCGGCCCGACTCGCAGGTGAGCCGCTGAGGAGGGCTCCGGGATAAGTGGCCGGCGACTCCAATCCACGTTCCTGTAGGGAGAGAACACACTCCCCCCCCCCCCCCAACAGGAAACACCAACACTAGGGGGCTGAGCCTTACCTGAGTCGGCCCTCTGAAGGGCTGGTCGGGAGCCGCGCTCCCCACCAGCCGTCGGCAGCAATGCGATGCGATGATATGTCGCGCATGCGTGCCGGCGGGCTCTTCACGAAGTCACTCACGTGACTCCGAAATGAAATTACCTGGCCTCCGGCAACCCCCAGCAGAGTGGGCAGCTGGGGCTCCGCCTGACATTGTGCGTCGCTCCAGCTCCAAGAGGTAGCCCAGGCCCGACTCTCTGGTTATGTACCGGCAGAAGTGTGAGTTTGTGCTAGGAGCGGTGGCCACCAGCAGTGCCTGCAGTTTCAAGGGCACTGCCAGCCTGGTCCGTTGGCTGCTGCCCGTCTACAGCAGCCGGGGTGACAAGCAGCAGAGGCTGGCAACAGGAGCAGCAACGTCGGAAGGGGGAGAATTAGCAGCGGGTACAGAGGCTGCAGCACCCCAGGGTGCACAAGTAAGCACGCCAGCAGCACCCCAGGGTGCACAAGGAACTACATGAGCAGCACCCCAGGGTGCACAAGTAACCACACCAGCAGCACCCCAGGGTGCACAAGTAACCACACCAGCAGCACCCCAGGGTTCACAAGTAACCACACCAGCAGCACCCCAGGGTGCACAAGTAACCACACCAGCAGCACCCCAGGGTTCACAAGTAACCACACCAGCAGCACCCCAGGGTGCACAAGTAACCACACCAGCAGCACTCCAGGGAGAAACAGCAGCCTCGCCAGCAGCAACCCCGGATGCACAATTAGCTACACCAGCAGCGCCCCAGGAAGCACCAATCGCCATGCCAGCAGCATCCCAGGGTGCACAAGTAACTACGCCAGATTGCACTAGGAACTACATCAGCAGCACCCAAGGGTGCACAAGTAACTATGCCAGCAGCGCTCCAGGAAGCACCAGTTGCCATGCTGCAGCATCCCAGGGTGCACAAGTAACTATGCCAGGTTGCACAAGGAACTACATCAACAGCACCCCAGGAAGCACCAATCAGCACACCAGCAGCACCTCAGGGTGCACAAGTGACCACGCCAGCAGCGCGCAGGGAAGCAGCAGCAGGTCCCCCAAGGAGCCGCTCAAGCTGCAGGTTGGTGAAGGCGGATTATGGCGATCGCACTCTGACCTCAGTTGCTGGTTCTCCCGAACCTGCTCGGGCTTGGACAGTTTCTTCGAGCACTGCGGATTCGAGCCTGAGTTGATCGAGAACTAGGCCAGGGAGAAGTTTGCCACCGACGCCGCCTTCGAAAGCCTTGCCCTCATGTTTCGCAGCGTGAAAGGCCTGTCCCACTTGGGTGTCATTTTTAGCGACAGCCTGAAAAATGGTTGTCGCTCGTGGTCGAGTCTTGACGCGGCCTGATGCGTGGTGACGCATGTAGTGACGCGCGGTGACTCCCTGTCACCTCTGGATTTTGGAATGTTCAAAATCCAGGGGCGACATCTGGGTGTCTCATCAATGTCGTGAACCCTGTCACACGCTGACGTATGCTGCCCTGCGGGTGACGACAGGTTAGGGTTGGGGTTGGGGTTAAGGACCACAGATGGGCTGTACAATATTCTTCCTTCAATGCATGGATTTTAAACATTAATATATTTAAATTATTACAATAAAATCAATTGTGCAAATGAAAAGATATCTGTCCAGTCTTATTCACAGATGTATTGGTCCGCTTCCAGATCCAATCACCATCTCTAACTTTTCACAGCGATGGATTCAGCGAGTGTAGACTGAACTCCCCTCTCTCCTCCACCTCCCACTTATTCCAATATTTCTTTCGGGGGGGGGGGGGCTGGGTGAAACAGTGCGGGATGGATAGATGGCGAAGGGGGTTGAGAGGGCAATCGGTGTGGAATGGATGCATTGAGGCTGGGGAATTAGTGTGTGTTGGTTGGAGTCGGTACAATTGTGAGGGGAGAGCTTGGGAGATGTCAGTGGGGGAATGCGGGATGGATGGGGAGGACTCAGTACAAGATGAATGGGGGATTCAGTACAGGATGAATGGGGGGTCAGTACAGGATCAATGGGGGTGCGTCAGTACAGTGTGGATTGGGGGTCTGTGCAGGATGAATGGGTGGTTCAGCGCAGGATGAATGGGGGGGGAGCAGTGCAGGATGGATGGATAGGGGGTCAGTACAGGATGAATTGGGGGACGAGTGTAGGATGGATGTGGAGGTGGCAGGAGAATCAATGCGAGGTGGATAGGGAGATCAGTACAGGATGAATAGATGGGGGGGTGGTAGATGGAGAGGGCAGCACAGGCGACGTAAGTGAGGACTGAATAGAGGGGGGGAATGGGGATCAGTGTGGGGTGGAGAGTAGAGGTCCCAGCTTCTCAGCTCTGCAGTTGAGAAGGATTGAAACAGTCTTTCGAGGATTTTGCCATTGGAGAAGGAACAGAGGCAGAGGGGCTTCATAGTTTAACTTATCGTTGGACTGTTGAAACTTTCCTCTAGTCTAGGATTCCTCTACCAGTGTGAAAATTCCTGAGTTTTCTCTACATTGTCGAGGGTGCGGTTGTCGTTGGCGGACTGCCAAGAGTGCCTGGAGATCAAGGGTACGAAGATCGCGGTGTTTTTGTCTTTTTTAGCACCGTTTCTCTGCCCTAAAGTCATTTTGCACAGTGCGGCTGCCTGGCTTAATGTGAAGAAGGTACTTTTGCTTCCGGCTAGACTGGGATAGAGCTACCCAAAAGCTGCTCTCGGCTGTGGACAAACCTGGGGACTTTCCTGCTTCTGCTGGAGGTTTCTGTTTTCTGCTGCCTGTCCTTGACTGTGACTGTCTCTGGGACTTAACTTGGAGCTGAGCTGCTGGGGTGCCTGGAGCTGGTTTGTGCCTCTGTTAGGATGGCGATGGAAAGGGCGTGGCCGAAGGTCCGGACCTACGCAGCGGTGGCATCAGCGGCGGGTATGAGGCCATCTGAGCATGAGCCTCATGTTGACTTGGATTGGGACGGTTTTGGTATCTCGGTTCAAACTGGGCCTATGATGTCCAGGGGAGCAATTACAAAGGCCATGAATGAACTTCTTGGGAGGGGGGCTATTGTCTCTTCCGAGCTCGAAAGAGGAAAGGTTGAGATGATACTAAAGACCCGGGAGGACGTGGCCTGAGCGTTGGAAAGGGGGATCTCAGTGGGAGGGGTCCACATACAGGTGGATCCGTGGGTATCTAGGGTGAGACCAGTTCTCCTGCGGAGTTGCCCACATATATTCCGGATGCGGCACTTATTCCACACCAGTCTAAGTTTGGGGAGGTGCGGTCTAAGTGCTTTAAGCTCATGCACCCTGGAGGGAAAAGGTTCAAGAGGAGTTCAGTTTCAAGAGGAGGGTGTTCATGAAGGTGGGTGAGGGGGAAGGCGCTGAGAGGAGTTTCGAGGTGGAGTGTAGGGGTCTCCCTAGAACCGTGCGTTGGAGTTGGGGAAAGGCACGGTGTCATGCGTGCGGTGAATTTGGACATCTCCGGAGGGAGTGTCTTATTCGTGGGGTCACTGCTAGAAGTTCTAGTGCAGTGGCCCAGGAATGCACTGCTGGCCCATCTGGGGTGGCTCGTCAAACCTCAGTGGCGCGGGGTGGTACTGCTGACCCGGCTAGGGCTACCAGCTCTGCCTTGGTGATTCGGGGCGGCAGTGATAGTCCATCTGGGTCCGCAGGTTCTGCCTTGGGGACCCTGGGCAGCGATGGCCCCCGCCCCTCACGTCCTGAACCTGTGGTGGCGGCTGCAGGTGGGGCACAGGGGGAGGGAAGAGAGGAGGGGAGCAATTGGGAGCAGCAGAGGAAGAATAAGAGGAAGGAGAAGAAAAAGTCCACCCAAGCGAGTCAAATGCAATCGGGTGTGCACCGGCCGAGTTCTGAGACCACCCAAGGGGCGCCTGTCAGCTCCAGTGAGGTGCAGATTGCACCTGCTGGGGCCCAGCAAGGAGCTGAGGTGGTTTAGACGGGGGCAGGGAAGATAAAACGTGCGGGTGGTAAAGTGGATGGGGGTATTGTGGAGGCGGATGACCCTTCCCTTATGGAGGTCACCGTACCTCCGCATGCTAGTGGTTCAAAAAGGAGGCATGTGCCTGGTGAGGAAGAGCAAGGGCATGGGTCCAAAGCTAGGGGGATGTCTTTATCCAGACCTTCCACCACTGATGTGGTTGGAGTTCTTGAACTGGTGTCTTCCGGGTTGGAGGTTGGGCCTCTATTTCAGGGATCTTCAGCGGGTGTCACAAGACCAGGTGCTGGGGTTGACTCCTCTTGAGTTGTGTCCTCGGGGCGGGTGGATGTCCCTTCATCTCAGGGTCCCCGCGAGGGAGTTATCTCATCAGGTGTTGGGGTTAGCTCCCTTGGGTGTGTGCCCTTGGGTCGGAGGAGCTCCCCTCGTTTCAGAGGCCTACTGAGGGTGCTGGCACTCTAGTTGATGTGGTTGGCTCCCCTGGTAGTGTGCCCCCTGAGACGGGGGATGAGCAGAGTCAGCCCAAGGGGGGAGGTTCGGCGGCATTTTTGTTCCAGTCTGTGCTCCATATCAGTGCCAGTGGAGGTGCTGGGGGCGTGATGCCTCACCGGATGAGTTGTCTGGGGAGAGTTTAAAAGCAAGTGGAGATTCTCTGGGTGTTGCCTGTGGAGAGGGTACTCTAGGTGCTGTGGAGGTCGGGGCTGTTTCGGGTCGTGATCCTCTTTCAGATTCCGGGGGTGCCAGTGTACCACAGGCCCTGGGGATGCCTCTTGTTTTTGCTTCCCCAGGCCCAGACGTGGAGGGTGATGGTAGAGTGCAGGAGCCCAGCCATTCAGTGGGCTGCTTGTTACGGTCAGGGGTTTCGGGACCCTTCCCCGGCATTGATCCTGGGGGTGGTATCATGCCGGAGGAGGGGGAGAGTGACGGGGCCAGTTTGTATAGTGGGGTTAGCGAACTGTCAGAGAGTTCTGGTCTTTCAATTTCTAACAACGACCCTGGGCGTTGTGATGATGAGCTTATTGTTTCAGGTGCGAGTGGGTTGGCCGAGCGCCCAGGCTCCAAGGCCGTGTCTCAGGCAAGTGTTATCCGTGAGGTGCGAGAGTTCCTAAAAACTGCCGTACCTGCAGAACCAAAAAGGATGCTGCTAAAAAACGGTGGGAGGATTGGCCAGTTTTGATTAAGAATCTCGAGGCTATCCATGGCAACAAGGATAGTGATCTTCCTGACTCTGAGAAGAGCCAGTTTGGGGATTTTTTGCAGTTCCTCAGAGAGAGAGTTTTTGAGTCTAGGTGGAGTGTGAGGATCTCAATCTAGTGTGCCTGCACATTCACAGTAACTATATTAAGTTTAAACGGGAGTAGAGCAAGTTTTCGCAGGTTTCAGCTCTCATCAGTCCTTAGAGAGGGGAAATTTGCGGTGTGTTTTCTGCAGGAGATACATACCATTGTTAGTGATGAACCCACCTGGCGACTGGAGTGGAAAGGGGGGTTCTACATGAGCCATCTCAGCTCAAATTCGAGTGGGGTGGCCTTTCTTTTGGCCCTGAATTTTCTGCCAAATGTTTTAAAAGTGCAAGAAGTTGTGCCAGGACGTTTGCTCCATCTGACCGTGAGCCTGGATGGCATGCCATTGCATTTCATTAACGTGTATGCCCCTAGCTCCGGCACGATGCAGGCCGGCCTACTTCAGGAGGTGACTGCTCTGTTGAGCACTATTGATAGGGGAGAGTGTGTCTTCCTTGGTGGGGACTTTACTAGTAAGATTAAACGAGAACTTACCAAGTTCGAAGTTTGATCCTTATTTTAGGCAAGGCAAGGCAAGGCAAGTTTATTTATATAGCACCATTCATACAAGCTGCAATTCATAGCGCTTTACAAAAGAAACAAGAGAATAACATAGTTTAAAAACATTGCAGAACCACAATACAACACAGGACAACAAAATAGCCAATAAGCCAATTGCATGAATAGTAAAACAAAATCACTAAAATATTAAGGCGATTTTAAAAGCACATAAAAAGGTTAAAACAAGAAGATTAAAATTACCCGCATGTAGGGTCATGAAAAAGCTACATCAAACAATAGTGTCTTTAGGCCTGACTTAAATGTGGTTACAGACTGTGCACACCTCAGGTGTTCAGGGAGCCTGTTCCACAGGTGTGGAGCATAGAAACTGAATGCTGCTTCAGCCCTTTTTGCTCTCACCCTGGGAACATGGAGTAAACCTGTCCCCGAAGACCTGAGGAGTCTAGGTGCCTCATGAACAACAAGAAGGTCAGAGATGTATTTTGGACCCAGACCATTCAGAGCCTTGTATGCCAGTAGCAGAATTTTAAAATCTATCCTTTTACACACAGGGAGCCAGTGCAAAGATTTAAGGACAGGTGTAATGTGGTCCATTTTCTTGGTGTTGGTTAAGACTCTGGCAGCGGCATTCTGGATAAGCTGCAGTTGTTTAATTGATTTTTTACTGAGACCTGTAAAGATACTATTACAATAATCTAACCTACTGAAGATACTTTATGAGGAGTTACGTTGAGGGATTACGTGAAGTCCCGCCAGGCGCATGTGCGTCATACTTCAAAGCAGCGGCATGGAAACACAGAAACACATGTAGCCGAAGTAACATAGTAAGGCTTTACGAAGACTAGAACTACCAGATGATCTCTTAGATTATGAGGGTGGGAGCAGAGGGCACGTAACCCTCAACGTAACTCCTCATAAAATAAGGATCAAACTTCGAACTGGTAAGTTCTCGTTTAATCTTACTATTTTACTTCGGAGTCACATGAGTGATTCCTTGAAGATTTCAAAGCTCTGTGTTTACATGCCGTAGATGCACTCCATACGACAACTGCTTCGGTTTTACATTGTAGGAACAAATAATATATTGAACATTGCTTCAAATTATTCAATAACTATTTTTAATAACAATAATAACAAAACCCAGTAATGACCTCTCTATCCCAGGAGAAAATTACAAACAATGATATAAACAAAGCAAATGAATTAAACGCAACCCAAAACAGCCTGCCCAAACCATGGCACTGTCTGTACAGGTTTATCATAAAACTGTGAGAAAGTTGCTTCTCTAGACCATCCTGCGGCCGCGAGGATTTGGTCTAGCGGCACGTCCTGAGCCTTCGCCGCGGATGTGGAAGCCGCCCTGGTGGAGTGAGATTTAAACACATGAGTGTCGACTCCAGCACAATTGAGAACCTGTTTCAACCATCTAGAAATAGTTTGTACTGACACTCTTTTATATGGCTTTTTGTGACTAATAAACAGTCCTGTCTCAGAACCCCTGAGACTCCCTGTTAACTCAAGATATTGGCTTAAGTGTTTAACTACACATAACATTTGGTCAACAGGATATGCTTTAAACGTCACCTTGGTTTCTGCCATACCTGGCCTGCTTTGTTTGATTAAATCATAGACATAAAAAGTAATGTCATCTACAGACAAATGCATACAATCTATTCGTAACAATTGTAATGTTTGTACACGTTGTGCTGAAACCAGAGCCATTAGCATAACCACTTTCAGAGTTAACCTCTGCATAGACAACGACGTAATTGGAGCCCATTGCCGAAGAAGTGTGAGAACTATACTGATATCCCAGATTTCTGTATACCTCGGTTTAGGAGGGTTTTTGTTAAAAATTCCTCTCATGAATCGGGATATTAACGGATGAGCCCCGATAGGCTGTTGTCCTGCGGACTGCCCTAAATAAGAGGACAAAGCACTCCGAGCACTGTTAATAGCACTATAACTCAAATGCTCATCAAAATGCAACTTAGCAAGGAACTCCAACACATCACTTATGCTTGCAGTATGATAGGATAAATTTGATTGTGCACAAAACATCTCCCATTTCTTTATATGAACCATATATTGTTTTTTAATACTATTCCTCCAGGCTGCAGTGATAACCTCCATGGTCCTGTCCGACAATCCAAGGCCTTGGAATGGTCTGTTCAGAACCTGCAGACCAACAAATTGATACAGTCATGTAATGGGTGACTTTCTCCTGTAACCGGATGCACCAACAAATTACTGCAGCTGGGAACCATCATGAATGGCTGAACCATCATTCTGAGTACCAATGGGAACCATGGTTGTGTTGGCCAATCTGGGACCACCAAAACGCCTGTGGCGGAGTCACGCTCTATTTTGGTTAAACATTTCGTAATCAGGCAAAATGGAGGGAAAGCATAAAAGAATGATTGTCCCCAATATAATGAAAAAGCATCCACAGCTACTGCTCCTGGATCTGGTTCCCATGAAACATATTTAGGCAACTGGTGATTCAGTCTGGATGCAAACAGATCAATATCTGGCAATCCAAATCGAGTGACAATAGTTTGAAAAACTTTAGAATTCAACATCCATTCTATATTATCATTGAATTTTTGTGACCTTTGGTCTGCCACCACATTGTCTACCCCTGGCAGATAGATGGCCGAAACCCAAGTGTTTCTTGAAATACACCAATGCCATATAAGATTAGCCATGCTATCACATGAAACTGATCTTGCTCCTCCCATATGATTGATATATGCCATTGCCGTAGTGTTATCTATCTGGAGTTGAACGTGTAAATTATTCATTGTGGAGCAATATGCCTTTAATCCATAAAATGCCCCCAGTAATTCCAAATAATTTATCCCTTGTGTGTGAAGAATCAAACTTTCTTGTTCATTCCATCTACCTCCACAACTAGACTCCATGTCCGTAGCCCCGCATCCGAGAGCACTCACATCAGTCTGTAGAATCATTGAAGGTTCCTGCACCAGTATGTTATTGGTAGCTTGACTGACATTAACAATCCACCACTGCAACTCTGCCAGAGCTGTGGCTGGTAATTGCATACCCCGATCAAAATGACCTGCATGCTCTTTTAGTGCTTGTTCACTTGTTCTTAGCAAATGCTAATAATGCAAAGGCCTGAATTTTACTGCAGGGAAAGCTGCTACCAATTTCCCAATGACCTTAGCAACTTCTCTGATGGAAGGATTAAGCTTCTGTGAGAGACATACACAGACTTCAGCAATATCCACAGCCTTGACTGTAGGTAATGTTACTGTCATATGAACTGAATCAATAAGAAATCCCAAATACTGAATATTTAAGGTTGGCTGTAATTTGGACTTAGTTGGATGCATCAAAAACCCCGAATGAGTCAAACACATTTTCGGTTACTGCAACCGATTCCTCAGCTGACTCTTTAGTTTTGCTGATAATTAAGACATCATCTAAGTAGGCCATGAAAATGTGATTACGAGCCCTTTATAGCCCCAGCACAGGTTTAAGCAATTTAGTAAATAGCCTAGGTGCTGAGCTTAATCCATTAGGCAATGCTTTGTATTGCCACATCTGTCCCATCCAATTAAATTTCAAGTACCTGCGATAATGAGCATGAATTGGTACTGAATAATACGCATCTTTCAAATCAATGGTTGCCATATAACAACCTTGTGAGACCAGCTGTTTTGCAGTAACGAAGGTGTCCATTTTGAAATGTCTATAGAGTACTGAACAATTTAAATGAGTAAGATCCAAAATTACTCTACAACCCCCATCTTTCTTAGGTCTGGGGAAAATATTAGACACAAATTGTTGAGAATGAGTAATGGCTTTTTCAATCACTCCTTTTTTACACAAATTCCTAATCTCTTTGTTAACCTGTTCAGTTTCTGGAGCAGAAAACACCAACATTTTATTTGGCTTGTGCTGCTGAGGTGGATCTATCCCAGAGATAAACTCAATGGTAGAACCTGACACAGTATTTAGTATAAACATATCAGGTGTAATACAGCACCATTCATTGTAAAACAATTGTAATCTACCTCCAATAGGAGGTTGTGCACCAGAACCTTTAACAAAAGTTCCCTGTACCTCTGCAGTTGGCCTGAAAGCCTGCTGTCTGCTCACATTGGGGTAGAAGCCACTTTGTCTTGGTGGGTAACCTCGTTGCCCCACTGGCCTCCCTCTGCTCGGTCCAGCACCTGGATCCGATCTTCGAAACACAAACACAGGTTTGCGAAAAGGTGGCCATGATGTATTTGGCTTCATCAAACCAATTGTTTTCACCTCATCATCAATATCTCGTATCTGTTTGACAAGGTCCGTTCCAAAAAGGAACTCAGGCGTTTGAATATTCATCGCCTTACACAATGCAGCAAATCTTTGATTAAGAGTTGGTCTGATGGCGATTTTCCTAATGCAATTAACTTCAAAGTATGCGTTGCATAACAGAGCCAACGTGTCTTTTTGTGTCTGATTTATAATGGTCCCTTTGACCATAGTGCCAAATGCAGTAGTTGCTGCAGCCACCAGTTGGAGGACGTGTTGATGACGAACCTCCTGTCCTCTCATAGCAGGACTCATGGGTGCCCAAATAGCTGGGTTCACCGTAGGCACTTTCAATGCTGCACAATTGACAGGTGTTTTGTACTTGTTGGTAGTCTCTTGCATTATAGCTTGCTGGAGCTGGTGAGACACTAAATAGCTAACGTTGTTTGCAAAGTACTCATCCATTGCCTCACCAGTCCCCTCCGGAATAGCAAAACTCATTGCAATATCCGGAACACCCGGAGCGTGGCTCTTGTGCTCTGGTGTTTGCACATAAGCAGGGACACCAGACACGGGGTCAGCTGCATCCTGCCCCGCTTCTCCCAAGTCATATATTAGGGGGGCATCCTCCAGTCCTAAACAAGGCGCTGGAAGGAAATCCCCTTGCTGACATTCCACATATTCCTCTTGATATGGGCCTTGTTGAACAGCTGCCTGGGGAATCACTGGGTCCTTAGACCCTTGTTTTATCAGAGTTTGGAGCATCTTCTCCATATTCTGCATCTTCCCCCACATTCTTTTATTATCTGGAAGGGAGTCACATTTTTCTTCGTCAGACTTGTCTGATAACACAGGTCTATTAGATTTTCTTTTAGCCTTTCTATGGCTGTCGGTGGCCTCAGCCTCCTGAGTAACTGGAACTGTCGTGGAAAGTTCACTTTCTAATGAAACTGCTGTCGGTAAAACGGCACCCGGTATCGGAACCGGCGTTGCCTCACTCATCTCCCGACCCAAACGATTTAGTGAATCCGTGGACCCACGCTTAGAACGAACGCTCCTACCTGACCGCTCCATACCACCAACTCCTACTGACTTCTCAAGCCAGCTTTACGGAGTTAAATACTCGCAGGCAAAGTTTACAAAACCACTTACCTGTGAGTTTTCTACTTACCGCTGTTGGAGCTGTGCCCTCCAGCCCGTTCAGTGCGACATGCACGGACTTAATGACACGCATGCGCCTGGCGGGACTTCTGCACGTAGTCACTCACGTGACTCCGAAGTAAAATCTTTTAGTTCAATCGTTCTTTCTCAAAGACCAGGGTCAGTGGTTTCTTTCCTTGTCTTACTGTCCAGTCCTCCTCAGCCGGAGGTTCCACTGGTCCCTTTATTCGCACTGTGTGTGCCCACCCTTTTTCTTCCATCCGCACTGCTGTTTCCGTGGTCAATAGCACCAAATACGGACCAGTCCAACGGGGTTGCAACTTTTCTTCCTTCCACGATTTTACAAGAACCCAGTCTCCCACTTTCACAGAATGGATTGGAAAGTCGAGAGGGGGGCTCTGTGCCAGCAGCCCCTTGGCTTTTAATTCTGTAAGAGAACGAGATACTGCCAGTAAATAGTTCCTTAAGAATACATCACTGCCCTCTATAGTGGGTATTCCTTCTATCTTTCCCAAATAAGGTAACCCAAACAACATTCCATAGGGGGATACTGCTATATCCTTTCGTGGAGCGGTTCGAATTCTAAGCAAGGCTATTGGCAAGCACTTAGTCCAGGGCAGTCTAGTCTCCTCCATCAATTTGGTAATTTGTGTCTCCAAGGTGGGACTCATCCTCTCCAACATTCCCGAGCTCTGTGGATGCCAGGGAGTATGCAACTTCCATTTTATCCCTAGGGTACCACAGATGAGCAAATGGTTCTTTGAGGCGAAATGGGTTCCTCGATCTGAATCGAGAGACTCGATGGTTCCATAACGCGGAATTATTTGTTCCAATAGAATTTTGGCTACTATCTGAGAAATGGCATTTACTGTGGGGAACGCTTCCACCCAACGGGTAAAGTGGTCCACCACCACTAGGAGGTATTTCCATCTCTGTATCCTGGGAAGTTCAGTAAAATCTACCTGTATTGTCTGGAATGGCCTGATGGCTAACTGCTGCCCTCCTCCTGGCGCTGCCCTCATCACTTTCTTATTTACCTTCTGACAGATCACACAGCTTGATACTGCTTGTTTAGCCAGAGTGTATATCCCTTTACAAGCATACGTACGTAAAGGAGTATCACATAATGCCTGAGCCCCCCAGTGTGACTGGGAATGTAACCTTCCCAATAATTCTCTGATAACCTCCTTATTCAGCAATTGCTTCCCATCCGGTGTCCACCATCGTCCATCTTCTGTCATTTTCGCTCCTACCTCACTCAACCTACCTATCTCGAATTTGGAGAACACGGGTATCTTCTTTATCCCTTCCCTGAGAGGTATTAGAGACATCAGCTTTATCATTCCCTGTAAAGCTACCCGTTTTGCCACCTCGTCCGCGGCTCTGTTTCCCCAGGCCTCTGGAAAATTTCCCTTCTGGTGTCCTGCTACATGTACTACGGCTATTTGCTCTGGCTTTGTTACTGGTGGTCTGATGCTTGCTGTAATGGCGGTCGGAAGTGGTCCCAGCCTTGCAGCTACTGCCTCAGTCACATTGATCGATCCTCACATGACTCCGTATGCGAGGCCCACTCTACACAAAAGGCACTCGAAAACCACTGCGATGAAGAACTGCCTCGGCACTCTCTAGGAGGAGCGAGCTTCAATCTTCATCACTTTCCATCCACTCGTCTTGGTCGGCCGGGGAAAGTCGACCTTCTTGGAGGCGGCCTGGATTTCCCCTTCTTCCGCCTAATCAGGCCTTTCCTCCTCATCAGTCATCTCCCTCTCCTCTTGGTCGGCGATCACTGCTGCACTCAGAGCCTGCAGTTCATTCAGCACCTCTGCAAGAGAATCTTTGCAGGAGTCCTTGGCTCTGGGCCTCGATGCCTGTGGCGGCTGTAGGGCTGTAGGATGACAGGGCAGCGGAGGTGTGTACAGCTGCAGCCCGACTCTTCTTGAACGGGCCGAGCAGCCCTTCCTGTCTCAGCATGGCCACCAGCAGGGTCTTGTCCCTCTGCAGCTGCCACAGCTGTCCGCTCAGCCGCTGTCTCTCCTGCTTGTGCTGCTCCTGCTGGAGCTTCGCGCAGGCTTCCAGCCGCTACTTGTTTTCAGCCACACACTCTGTGTCCGTGCTGCTTTCACCCACAATTGGCAACACCATCACTCCGTCCTTCCAGGTGCTTCTCCCGCTCGCTCCCGGCCTCTCCCGGCCTGTCGCGCTCACTCTGGGCCTGTCCCAGCCTCACCTGGCCTCACTTGGCCTGTCCCGGCCTCTCCCGGCCTCTCCTGGCTTGTCCCAGCCTCAACAGGCTTCACCTGGCCTCTCCCGGCCTCTCCCAGCCTGTCCCGGCCTCACCTGGCCTCACCTGGCCTGTCCCGGCCTCTCCCAGCCTCTCCCGGCCTCTCCCGGCCTGCCCGGCCTCACCTGGCCTCACCTGGCCTGTCCCGGCCTCTCCCGGCCTCTCCCGGCCTGTCCCGGCCTGTCCGGCCTCTCCCAGCCTCTCCCAGATTCTCCCGGCCTGTCCCAGCCTCTCCCAGCATCTCCCGGCCTGTCCCGGCCTGTCCCAGCTTCTCCCGGCCTGTCCCGGCCTGTCCCGGCCTGTCCCAGCCTGTCCCGGCCTCTCCCTGTCCAGTTGTTCCTGGGTGGTGTTCAGCATCTGCTGTAGTTTGCAGGCCGACTGCCCCAAATCCTTGGTCATTTTCTTTTCTTTGTCAAGCCTTTCCTTTAGCTGAAGGAGGCCCTCACTATCGCCGCTCCTCACTGCCCGCAACTTCTCCAGCTCTTCCTGCAGTTCCAGTGCACATTGTTGGGCCTTTTCAAATTCTTCGGCCAGCTTCTGTCTCTGTGCTGCTCACAGTCTGCTTGTAAAGTGCTTTGGGTTTCTTCTGCTTCTCTAAATTTCAGTACTGCACCAGAGGGATCTTTGGTTCAGAGACTCCATAGCCTTCTGCCTGAACTCATGCAGCCACTCACTGTGGGGCTGTGGTGAGGACACGGACAACTCTGGGAAGAGCTCCAGCAACACCTCTAAGGTTTGCGTGTGAGACTCCTGCAACTGCTGTTCTGTCTGCTCATTGTTCTTTTTCTTTTGGTGTTCAACGGTTTCTTTGAGCTGCAGCATCTCCTGTTCCAGGATGGAAATGTGGGCATCTTTATCCTTAAGCCTGTTCTCCAGCTGTTCCACTACCACTTGTTTGGTGGCCTGTTCTCTCTCCGTCTCCTTGCTCTAGGTGGCCTCGAGCAGGGTGTCGATAGAGCGTATCCTCTCCTCCAGCTGCCCTTTCTCCACACTGACCTCCGGCACTCGACTGCCCAGCCACTCCACCTCCTCCGCTTTGCTCTTCAGCTCGGTCACAGATGCTGTTAGTTTAGTCTGAAGATCAGCGCAGGTGCTGGCAGCTGAGCGCTGCTCCTCCCTCTCTCTCTCCGTGTCCGTCAGTAGTCTGTAAACGGACCTGGGGAACCCAGCAGCCTGCATAACCACTTTCCTCCAGATTAGGGGAAGTTTCTTTGAATTAACAAATGCATTCAGTGCCTGACACCTCTTCCTTTGTCTTTTTATGTGCCTTGGTCTGTTCATCTCCATATTTCTGTACTTCTTTAATTAATTCTTGTAGTTTTTGTACAAGATCTAAATGGCTACTGGCTAGTTTTTCCGTTGACAATTTTAAAACATCCCATACTGGTGCAAATGTTCCCACTGACTGTTATTTTTGTTGATATTTGACCATGTTTCATATTATAGTAAAGAACATCAAAGCCATTGTTCTTCTCTCCCAGGTCTGTCTTTACCAGTGCCTTTTGTTTCAGAAAACCTCTGTATCAAACTTTCAACTGCAGTATTCTCAATATTTTGCACTAACTCCTCATGTACCTGACCAATCTGTATATGAGTGTACACAAAAAGCTGGAGAAACTCAGCGGGTGCAGCATCTAAGGAGCGAAGGAGATAGGCGACGTTTCGGGTCGAGACCCTTCGTCTGAAGAAGGGTCTCGACCCGAAACATCGCCTATCTCCTTCGCTCCTTAGATGCTGCTGCACCCGCTGAGTTTCTCCAGCTTTTTGTGTACCCTCGATTCTCCAGCATCTGCAGTTCATTCTTTAACAATCTGTATATGAGTTTCTTCTATATATTGTTTGAAACAACTCAATAGTTCTTTCATGTGCTTAAGATGAGCTTCTTCAATTTCCTGAAATTTCTTTGAGATTTCTGTCCATTTTTGTTCAAAATCTGTTCTGGCCACTGCATATTTTTTCACATATAATTTATAGGTTTCTGTAGCTTTTTTAGATTTGACAGTTGCCTTTTCCATTTCTTTCTGTGTTGCTCCTTCCTTTTTTTTTTAACTTTTCGTACTCAAAACATTTGGCACTGTAATTTTCCTTAGATTAATGTTTGAGTGATACTCAACGCAATGTTTGAGTGATACTCTGAATATTCTGTACAGCATCCAAAGTGCCCAAACCTCATCGGAGCCCAGTCGTGGCCACCAGACTGAACTCCCCCTTATTGGTTCCTTTGGTCAATCAAAATAACAGAACTTAATCATAGTCTCCTTATCTTTACCCCTGGTGCTTCCTTCTCCCCAAGATTGCCACATTCGCCCCAACGGACTATCGGGCGGAATGTGAGGACACTTTTCCCTTGGTCCCTTTTTCTTAGAACCTTGTTTATCTCCAGGTTCATTATTCTTAACACATTGATTACCTGTCCTCCCTGTCCGACCTTCCCCGTCCGACAGAACCCAATCGCCCGAATAATACTTAATAGTCAGCTTTCTTACCCGGGTCCTGTGGACAGGAATTGCTCGATTGGTCCCTTCCTCTTGTTTGCCAAGTCTCTTGTCCGGATATCACTCGCTCAAACCGCGGACGGCAAACAAGGAGATCAGCAAGGTGCACCTTCCCTTCCTTCCGTGCCTCCGCCGACTGGCCGAAGTGGCAATCGCGGATGAGCCCCCAAGCTTGTGAGATGTAGTTTTGGTGCTCACAATCACTACGCCAGAGACAAAGCCGTGGAAACATGAAATGCTTTTATTTACGTCGGGTGCCTCTCCAAACCGAGACACATCGAAGCCAAGAAAGTAAAACCCCTTGATAAACACAATTCTGCTCACTTAGCCTCCCCTTCTGGCTCCTTCCAATCAGAGCACTGAGGTGCACAATCTACTGGTACGTCCCCCAGTACCTCCCACATCAAACATCACATGGTCAAACATGTTCATGGTAATTAGCAGTTCTCCGACCAGGGGCGTAGAGGTAATATTCATTTGCTTCATTAAGCATGCTCAGTCGCTGTTGACCTGGCCTAGTTAACTGTCTGTAACCACAAAGTCAGTTCCTTGCAGTTACAGCCGCATCCCTTATCCCTTCCCGCCGTTATACAGTGTTATCAGTGGTGCTCAGTGGTGCTCAAGGATGATGTTGGTTGCCTCACTCAGTCCTTTACAATAGTGGGGGTTTAATCACTTTATCCCTCACATTCAGAATATACAGTATATACAAAACAAGGACTGGGAAAATTCTACCGACATTCTTGGAGGCTGTACATACATTTGTTTGCATCGTATCATAATGTTCACAAATATTTTGCCTGGCACCCTTGTCATTCATGTGGCCTCCTGGGGTGATATCCCTTCTATCATTTGATGGCAAAGAGATACACATGTTATTTTCTGTTGGTCACAAAGAGTGAAAGGTGACTGGTGATAACTGACAGACGTGATAAACAGGCAGAGAAAAGATCACCCAATCAGGCCGGGTCTGATGAATGAAGAGATTCTGTTGCTATCCTGTTCTGGGCTTGTATTGGATCCAGGTCAGTTCCGCCACACACACACTGCAATATCATTGCCATCATTTCTTGCTAAAGTAGTTACACTTCCTGAAAAAGCTAGTTACACTTTTGAGGTTGAGTTTCTGTTCTGCATCAGGAAAAGACTGAGTGAGTAAATCATTGCCTGCAGCACCTTGTCAATCGACACAACAGTAAAGGAGCAGCTAAAGCTGTGAAAGGAAATTCAAAGAGCTTTGTATCTAATGAACACCATGAGGTAGAGAACACTGGAATTCCTTCTGTATTAAGTTGATGTGTTAATCATTGTTGGTTTGAAAGTATGTGTAATGCGTTACGTTACATTTGATGCGTGTAGTTGGTACTGTATGTTCAGAGATACATCATTAAATGTAGGTTTACGTGTAGAAATATAGAAACATAGAAAATAGGTGCAGGAGGAGGCCATTTGGCCCTTCGAGCCAGCACCGCCATTCATTGTGATCATGGCTGATCGTCCCCAATCAATAACTCGTGCCTGCCTTCTCCCCGTATCCCTTGATTCCACCAGGCCCTATTGCTCTATCCAACTCTCTCTTAAATCCATCCAGAGATTTGGCCTCCACTGCCCTCTGTTGCAGGGAATTCCACAAATTCACAACTCTCTGGCTGAAAACGTTTTTTCTCACCACAGTCCTACATGGCCTCCCCTTCTGTGGCACCTGGTTTTGGACTCGCCCAACATTCGGAATATTTTTCCTGCATCTAGCCTGTCCAGTCCCTTTATAATTTTATTGGTTTCTATAAGATCCAGAAAGAAAGTTATTTCAAGCTGATGAATTGTCATTATTAGAACAACATCTTATCTCCTATCTGGCAAAATTACAGCCAAACTTCAGACAGCAAATGTTTTTGTTGTTATTCAGATTACTTGCATGTGTCATAGTTTCTCTGTCATTGTGGTTACATATGTGTTTCTATAGACAAAAGTGGTCTTTTTGATCCACCATCTACACTAATCCTATTTGATACCAGTTCAATGGATATTTATGTCACAAATGCAAATAACCAGTACATAGTGAAATTCATTTTGCATACAATGCCGGTGCCATCATGTGTGGTGCCATTTCATTGAGTTCACCGTCAGGATTGCCGTGTGCTCGTTGAACCGGAGCGACTCCCGATCACCTCCGCCGCCCACGACCGGCTCGGCCCGCGAACCGTCTTCCCTCTCATCTCCTCGCCGGGCATCTTATGTCCCGGGGGCAACCTCCTGCAGCCTACCTTCGAGGCACTGGAGGCATTAACCCGGTTCACCTTCCTACCGGCCCTTGGTCTCCACGCCCAATGTCTCCAGCAACTCCATCCCAGTATTCCACATCCGATGAGCTATCGGGCGGTTCCGCGTCCAAGGAGCCTCCAAGCGAGTCCAGCCGCCCGGTGAATGCGCCCGGTTTCGGCTCTTCTGCCGTCTGATGGACTGTCCAGTGACGGAGCCTCCGGCCGTTCCACGTCTAACGGGTTCTGGGTTGGTTCGGCCGTCCGACGAGTCTTCTGTGGCTTGGTGAAGCGCCAGACGCGGGCGGGTTCAATCCCGACCAAGAGTGCTGTTTGTACGGAGTTTGGACGTTCTCCCCCTGACCGCGTGAATTTTCTCCGACATCTTCGGTTTCCTCCCAAACTACAAAAACATACAGGTTTGTAGGTATACAGGTTTAAATGTAAATTGTCCCCAGTGTGTGTAGGACATCGATAATGTGTGGGGGTCGCTTGTCAGTGCGGACTCGCACTGTTCCTTTTCGAGACACTTTTCTCCAGAGAAGCTGTCTGTCACGCTGGGCTACTCCAGCATTGTGTGTCTATCTTCGGTTGAAACCAGCATCTGAAGCTCCATACTGTTCGAAGCTGTTCTTGAGTCTGGACATTTGAGGGGTTTCGAAGGGTTTAGAGGGGTTTCGAGCGGGGTCGAGGGATTTAGATGGGCTTAGAGGGGTTTAGATGGGTTTAGAGGGACTTATAGGCGTTTTAAGTGGTTCAGAGCGGCTTAGTGGGGCTAAGAAGGCTTGAGAGGGTTTTAGAGGGGGTTCGAAGGATTTAGAGGAGTTTAGAAGTGTTTCGAGTGGGTTAGATAGTATTAGATGGGTTTAGAAGGGGTTACATGGGGTTTAGAGGGGTTTCGATGCGTTTAGAGTGGTTTAGAGTAGTCGTGAGGGGTTTAGAGTAGTCTTGATAGGGTTTAGAGTAGACTTGAGAGGGTTTAGATGGCTAGAGGGTCTGAGATCGGCTTAGAGGAGTTTAGAGGGAGTTTAGATTGGTTTTGATGGGTTTAGAGGGGTTCAGAGTGGGTTGGAGGTGTTCGGAGGGGTTTAGAGGGGGTTAGATGGATTTTGAGGGCTTTAGATGATTTTAGAGGGGTTTAGAGTGCTAAAGGGATTTAGAGGCGTTTATAGGGATTTAGAGGGGTTTAGAGGGCTTTAAATGTGTTTAGAGAGCTGCAAATGGGCGTAGATGGGTTTGTAGAGCTTTAGAAACATAGAAACATAGAAAATAGGTGTAGGAGTAAGCCATTTGAGCCTGCACCGTCATTCAATATGATCATGGCTGATCATTCAACTCGGTATCCTGTACCTGCCTTCTCTCCATACCCCCTGATCCCATTAGCCACAAGGGCCACATCTAACTCCCTCTTAAATATAGCCAATGAACTGGCCTCAACTACCGTCTGTGGAAGAGAATTCCAGAGACTCACCACTCACTGTGTGAAAAATGTTTTCCTCATCTCGGTCCTAAAGGAATTCCCCCTTATCCTTAAACTGCCACCCTTTGTTCTGGATCTCCACAACATCGGGAACAATCTTCCTGCATCTAGCCTGTCCAACCTCTTAAGAATTTTGTAAGTTTTTATAAGATCCCCACTCAATCTTCTAAATTCTAGCGAGTACAAGCCGAGTCTATCCAGTCTTTCCTCACATGAGGAAAGACATGTGGGGTTTAGTGGGTACAGGGTTGTAGAGGGGTTTACAGTGGTTTATAGGTGTTTACATGGGTTTAGAGGGTTTTACATGCGTTTAGCGAAGTCTAGATTGGTATAAAGGGGTCTACGGGGGGTTTGTAGTGGTTTACGGGGCTTAGAGGGGTTACGGGGGGGTTAGAGGTGTTTACAGAGGGTTTACATGTGTTTAGAGTGGTTTCCAGTGTTTCTGGGTTTAGAGGGGTTTACATGGGTTTAGAGGAGTTTACGTGGGTTTAGTGGGCTTTGGAGGGGATTAGAACGCTTTAGAGGGGTGTAGAGGGATTGAGAGGTGTTTAGAGTAAGAGGGGTTTAGAAGAGGTTGGAGGGTTTCAGAGGGGTTTAGATGTGTTTAAAGGAGTTTAGTGGGGTTTAGAGTGCTTTAACGTTGTTAAGAGGGGATCACAGGGTTCAGAGGCGCTTACAGAGGTTTAAAGGGCTGTAGATGGGTTTAGAGGGATTTACAGGGGTTTAGAGAGGGTTTAGAGGAGCTTCGAGATGTTTAGAGCGGTTGAGAGGGTCTTAGAGGGGCTGAGAAGGGTTTAGAAGTGTATGGGGGCTTTAGAGGGGATTCGAAGATTTAGTTGGGCTTAGAGGGGTTTCAATTAGTTCACAGGGTTTAGAGGGGCTACGGAGCGCTTTAGAGGGGTTTAGAGTGATTTACAGGCGTCAGAGGGGTTTAGAAGGGTTTAGAGAGGTTTAGAGGGAATTAGACAAGAAGGGTCACGACCCGAAACGTCGCCTATCTCCTTCGCTCCTTAGATGCTGCTACACCCGCTGAGTTTCTCCAGCTTTTTGTGTAACCCTTAGAGGGAATTAGATTCGTTTAAGGCGGTTTACAGTGGTTTAGATGGGTTTGGAGGGGTTTAGCGTTGTTTAGAGCATTTCTTAAGCGTTTACAGAGGTATACAGAGGTTTTACAGTGGTTTAGAGGGGTTTACAGGGGGTTTAGAATGGTTTAGAGGAGTTTACAGGGCGTGTATATGAGTTTAGAGGGGTTTAGAGCAGTTCGCATGGGGTTTTATGGGGTTTAGACGGGTTTAACAGGGGTTTGCATGGGTTTAAATGTGTTTAGAGAGGTTTAAAGGTGTTTAGGGCGGTTTACAGAGGGTTTAGACGGATTTATAGTGGTTTAGAATGATTTAGAGGGGTTCACATGGGTTTGGAGGGGCTTAGAGGGGCTTGGAGGGGTTTGGAGGTGTTTGGAAGCATTGGGTGGGGGTTAGAGTATTTTAGGTGGGTTTAGAGATGGTTAGAGGTTTACACGGGTTTACAGGGGGTTTAGGTGGGTTTCGATGTGTTAAGAGTGGTTTCTAGGGGTTATCGAGGGGATTAGATGGCTTTAGAGGGGTTTAGATGTGTTTCGAGGGATTTAGAGGGGTTTAGATGGGGTTAGACAGGTTTATATATGTTTTGAGATATTTAGGGCGGTTTCGAGGTGTTTACAACTGTTTAGAGCGGTTTAGAGGGGTTTACATTGGGTTTAGAGGGGTTCAGACGGGTTTAGAGGGATTTGGAGTGGTTCAGTGGTTCATAGGGGTTTAGAGGAGCGGAGGGGTTTAGAGGGGTTGAGATTGATTTAGAGGGGGTTAGCGTAGGTCAGAGGGGTTTAGAATAGGTCAGAGGGGTTCAGAAGGGGTCTGAGGGGTTTCGATGGGGATAGAGAGGCGTTTTAGGGTTCAGAGGGATTCAGATATATTTAGTGAGGTTTAGAGGGGTGTGGGGTTCAGAGGAGTCCAGAGATATTTAGAGGCGTTTCGAGAGGTTCAGATGGGTTTAGAGGGGGTTTGGAGGGGTTTTGAGAAGTTTAGAGGTGGTCAGAGGGGTTCAGAAGGGTATAGAGGGGTTTACGAAAACTGCGAGCCTGTTGCGAAAAGTGCAAGGAATTTGCGAAAAGCTCGAGGCGCCTGCGAAAAATGTCAAACTGGTGAGAAATGTACGAGCCTGCTACGAAACGAGCAAGTCTCAGTAAATGGGGAATTAGGGGAGGGCACTAATAAATGGGCATTAGGGGAGCGCAGCAATAAATGGTGAATCAGGGGAGGACACCAGTAAATGGGGATTTAGGGGATGGCACCAGTAAATAGGAAATTAGGGGAGGGCGCCGGTAAAGAGTGGCGCAGCAGTAGAGATGCTGCCTCACGTTCAGAGACCCGGGCTCGATTCCGACCACGGCCGCCGTCAGCACGGTTTGTACGTTCTCCCCGTGACCGCGTGGATATTCTCCAGAGATGCTGCCTGCCCCGTTGTTACTCCAGCTTTTTGTTATATCTGTGTTTCTCAGCTAAAGCTATCCAGCACGGTGGCACAGCGGTAGAGTTGCTGCCTTACAGCGCCAGACGCGGGTTCAATCCCGACCAAGGGTGCTGTTTGTACGGAGTTTGGACGTTCTCCCCCTGACCGCTTGGATTTTCTCCGACATCTTCGGTTTCCTCCCAAACTGCAAAAATGCACAGGTTTGTAGATATAGAGGTTTAAATGTAAATTGTCCCCAGTGTGTGTAGGACATCGATAATGTGCGGGGGTCGCTTGTCAGTGCGGACTCGCACTGTTCCTTTTCGAGACACTTTTCTCCAGAGAAGCTGTCTGTCACGCTGGGCTACTCCAGCATTTTGTGTCTATCTTCGGTTGAAACCAGCATCTGAAGCTCCGTACTGTGCGAAGCTGTTCTTAAGTCTGGACATTTGAGGGGTTTGAGCGTTTAAGAGTGTTTAGTGAGGCTTAGAGGGGGTAATATGTGTTTAGAGGGGCTTAGAGGTGTTTAGAGGGGTTTAGATGGGCTAAGAGTGGCTTAGAAGGGTTTAGAGGATTTTAGGGGTTTTGAGGGGCTTCGGAGGATTTAGAGGGGTTTCAAAGAGTTTCGAGGGGTTTCGAGAGATTAGATAGTGAGATAGAGATCAGATACGTTTAGAAGGACTGAGACGTGTTTAGAGGGGTTCAGAGGGTCTTAGAGTCTTGGAAGGGCTTAGAGGGGTTTAGAGGGGGTTCGAAGTGTTTAGAGGGGTTTCAAAGAGTTTCGAGGGGTTCCGAGGGGGCTAGATAGTGTTAGAAGTGTTTAGAGGGGATTAGAGGGGTTTAGACCGGTTTAGCATCGTTTCAAGGCATTTAGAGGGGTTTCGATGGGTTTAAAGTAGTTCTACGGGGTTTAGAGGGGCTTAGAGGGATTTAATGCGTTTTGAGGGGTATAGTGGGTTAGAGGGTTTTCGAGAGATTTAGAAGGTGTTCGAGGAGTTTAGAGGGGTCTCCAGGGGTTTGGAGTGGTTTTGAGGAGTTTAGATTACCATACATCCATATAAATAAAAAAGAAGGGAAAAAAGACAGAAAGCACTGTAGGATTCCACATGAACGTCCCCCAACAGCAGAATCAACACTTTCCACTGTGAGGGAAGGCACCAAAACGTCCAGTCCTCCTCCTCCTCCTAGTCTACCCGAGGTCGGGGTCTATTTGAGACCTCCGCAGCCAGCCCGATGTTATCGGCCCTCCTGCCGGGAAGATGGAACTCCGGTGTCGGGTGAACATTCCTCAGCGGCTTGGAAATGTCTGGAGCGGCCGCTTCCTCCCCGGAGACTGCGATGCCCGAAGTCCTCAGGCCGCGCTGGCTGGAGCTCGGACTCTGGCGATCTCGGACCCCAGGCTCCGCAGTGTTTTAAATCCAGCGCCGCTCGCCCGCCCGCGGCTGGACACCCGCAGCCACAACTCCGCGATGTTGGGAGTCGGCGATCACAGCACTCCGGAGCCTACCGCACGGCAACCCGGTAAGGCACCGTCCACTCCATGATGGTGTCCCACTGCTGTGCCGCCGCTGAAGCTGTAGTCCCGGCCGGTCCCGACAGGAAACGCCACTCCAGTCTCGACGGTCGGCCGCACGGAGAGGCCAAAGATGCGATTCGGCAGAAAACCGCAGAAATAAACCCCGTTCCTGCCTGTAAAGAATTGCCTCTTACACATAGAGTCTTTACTACAACTTTATTCACTGTACACATACATCACTGCCCTAGCTGTACGTGGTCTGTCACGGATGCTAGAGAGAGAGCCAAGGGTGGGAAGGTCACAATTATACTGAATGATAAGGGGAGTGGTTAGAAGTGGTTATGTCACTATATTTAAAGGTGTACACACATATCATCTACACTGCCTTCTCCCCGTATCCCCTGACTCCGCTATCTTTAAGTCCCTATCTAGCTCTGCCTTGAAAGCATCCAGAGAACCTGCGCCCACAGCCCTCTGAGGCAGAGAATTCCACAGACTCACCACTCTCTGTGAGAAAAAGCGTTTCCTCGTCTCCGTTCTAAATGGCTTAGTCCTTATTCTTAAACCATGGCCCCTAGTTCTGGCCTCACCCAACACCGGGAACATGTTTCCTGCCTCTAGCATGTCCAAACCCTTAACAATCTTATATGTTTCAATGAGATCCCCTCTCACCCATCTAAACTCCAGAGTGTACAAGCCCAGCTGCTCCATTCTCTCAGCATATGACAGTCCTGCGATCCCGTGAATTAACCTTGTCAACCTACGCTGCACTCCCTCAATAGCAAGAATGTCCTTCCTCAATTTAGGGGACCAAAACTGCATGCAATACTCCAGCTGTGGTCTCACTAGGGCTCTGTACAAATGCAGAAGGACCTCTTTGCTCCTATATTCGATTTCTCTTGTTATAAAGACCAACATGCCATTCGCTTTCTTCACTGCATGCTGTACTTGCATGCTTACTTTCATAGACTGATGTACAAGGACCCCCAGATCCCGTTGTACTTCCCTTTTCCCAACTTCACACCATTTAGAAAGTAATCTGCCTTTCTGTTTTTGCTACCAAAGTGGATAACCTCACATTTATCCTCATTAAACTTCATCTGCCATGCATCTTCCCACTCCCCCAACCTGTTTGAGTCGCCCTGCATTCACTTAGCATCCTCCTCATAGTTCACACTGCCACCCAGCTTTGTGTCATCTGCACATTTGCTAATGTTACTTTGAATCCCTTCTTCCAAATCATTGATGTATATTGTAAATAGCTGCAGTCCCAGCACCGAGCCTTGCGGTACTCCACTAGTCACTGCCTGCCATTCTGAAAGGGACCCCTTAATTCCTACTCTTCGTTTCTTGTCTGCCAATGACTTCTCTATCCATGTCAGCACTCAATGGGACCTTATCAAATGCTTTCTGAAAGTCCAGGTACACTGCATCCACTGGCTCTCCCTTGTCCATTTTCCTAGTTACATCTTCAAAAAACCCCAGAAGATAATCAAGCATGATTTCCCCTTGGTAAATCCGTGCTGACTCGGACCGATGCTGTTACTGCTATCCAAATGTGCCGCTATTTCATTTTTTTGTAATTGACTCCAGCATCTTCGCCACCATCGATAACAGACTAACTGGTCTATAATTCCCTGTTTTCTCTCTCCCGCCTTCTTAAAAAGTGGGATAACATTAGCTACCCTCCAATTGACATGAATTGGTCCTGAGTCTATAGAACATTGGAAAATTATCATCAATGCATCCACGATTTCTAGAGCCACTTCCATAAGTACCCTGGGATGCAGACCACCAGGCCCTGTGGATTTATCAGCCTTCAGTCCCATCAGTCTACCCAACCCCATTTCCTGCCTAATGTGGATTTCCTTTGGTTCCTCCGTCACCCCAGATCCTCTGGCCACTAATATATCAGGAAGATTGTTTCTGTCCTCCTTAGTGAAGACGGATCCAACGTATCTGTTTAACTCATCTGCCATTTCCTTGTTCCCCATAATAAATTCACCTTTTTCTGTCTTCAAGGGTCCAACTTTGGTCTCAACTAATTTGTTCCTCTTCACATACCAAAAGCAGCTTTTACTATCCTGATTTATATTCTTGGCTAGCCTACCTTCGTACCTCATCTTTTCTTCCCGTTTTGTCTTTTTGGTTATCTTCTGTTGTTCTTTAAACATTACCCAATCATCTTGCTTCCCGCTCATTTTTGCTACGTTGTACTTCTTTGCTTTATTTTTTATACTGTCTCTGACGTCCCTTTCTCCCCGTGGAATCTTTCTTCCTCCTAGGAATGAACTGATCCTGCACCTTTTGTATTATTCCTAGAAATACTTGTCATTTTTGTTCCACTGTCATCCCTGCTAGTGTATCTTTCCAGTCAACTTTGGCCAGCTCCTCCCTCATGGTCCCACAGTCCCTTTATTCAACTGCAACACTGACACCTCTGATCTACCCTTCTCCCTCTCGAATTGTAGATTAAACTGACCATGTTATGGTCACTGCCTCCTAATGGCTCATTAACCTTGATGTCCTTTATCAAATCCTGTTCATTACATAACACTAAATCCAGAATTGCCTTCTCCCTGGTAGGCACCAATACAAGCAGTTCTAAGAATCCACCACAAAGGCACTCTACAAAGTCCCATTCTTGGGGTACAGCACCAACCTGATTTTCCCAGTCTACCTGCATGTTGAACGCTCCCATAACAACCACAGCATTACTTTTGCTACATGCCAATTTTAACTCCTAAATCAACTTGCGCCCCATGTCCAGGCTACTGTTTGGGGGCCTGTAGATGGGTCCCATTATGGTATTTTTACCCTTACAATTCCTTAGTTCTATCCATACTGACTCCACATCTCCTGTTTCAATGTCACCCCTTGCAAGGGACTGAATTTCATTCCACACCAACAGGGCAATCCCACCCCCTCTGCCCACCTGTCTGTCTTTTTGATAGGATGAATACCTTTGAATATTCAGTTCCCAGCCCTGGCCCTCTTGCAGCCATGTCTCAGTAATTCCCACAACATCATACTTGCCAGTTTCTAACTGAGCCTCAAGCTCGTCCACTTTTTTCCTTATACTAAGCGCATTCATATGCAGCACTTTGACCTCCGTATTCACTTCCCCCTCGCACCGCTCGCAATTGGCCCTGACCTTACTCTGTTGTCCATTCTCAAGCATTCCTTCCCATTAATTCTAGAATCTTTTTAATTTCTCCTGTAACCACTTCCCCTTCAACTCCATCTTTATACTCCCAATCTGGCAATCCCTGTTTAGAGGGTTTTAGAAGGGGTTAGATGGGGGTTAGAATGATTTAGAGGAGCTTAGAGGTGTTTAGAGGATTCCAGCTGTTTAGAGGGCTTTACAGGTTTGTAGATGAATTTAGAAGGGTTTAGAGGGCTTTAGAGGGGTTTAGAGTGGTTTAGAGGGGTTTAGATGGGTTTAGAGGGGTTAAGATGGGTTTAGAGTGGGTGGTGGGGGTTAGAGGGGGTTAGAGTTGTGTAGAGGAGTTTTAGAAATATAGAAACATAGAAAATAGGTGCTTCATCCTTCTAAATTCCAGTGAATACAAGCCTAGTCTTTTCAATCTTTCCTCATATGACAGTCCCGCCATCCCAGGGATCAATCTCGTGAACCTCCGCTGTACTGCCTCAATCACAAGGATGTCCTTCCTCAAATTAGGAGACCAAAACTGTGCACAATACACCAGATGTGCTCTCACCAGTGCCCTATACAACTGCAGAAGAACTTCTTTACTCCTGTACCTTTTCGAGGATGTAACTAGTAGCGTGGATAGGGTAGAACCAGTGGATGTGGTGTATCTGGACTTCCAGAAGGCTTTCGACAAGGTCCCACATAAGAGATTAGTATACAAACTTAAAGCATACGGCATTGGGGGTTCAGTATTGATGTGGATAGAGAACTGGCTGGCAAACAAGAAGCAAAGAGTAGGATTAAACGGGTCCTTTTCACAATGGCAGGCAGTGACTAGTGGGGTACCGCAAGGCTCAGTGCTAGGACCCCAGCTATTTACAATATACATTAATGATCTGGATGAGGGAATTGAAGGCAATATCTCCAAGTTTGCGGATGACACTAAGCTGGGGGGCAGTGATAGCTGTGAGGAGGATGCTAGGAGACAGCAAGGTGACTTGGACAGGCTGGGTGAGTGGGCAAATGTTATTATCTAAATGGTGGCCGATTAGGAAAAGGGGAGATGCAGCGTGACCTGGGTGTCATGGTACACCAGTCATTGAAAGTAGGCATGCAGGTGCAGCAGGCAGTGAAGAAAGCGAATGGTATGTTAGCTTTCATAGCAAAAGAATTTGAGTATAGGAGCAGGGAGGTTCTACTTCAGTTGGAAAGGGTCTTGGTGAGACCACACCTGGAGTATTGCGTACAGTTCTGGTCTCCAAATCTGAGGAAGGACATTATTGCCATAGAGGGAGTGCAGAGAAGGTTCACCAGACTGATTCCTGGGATGTCACGACTGTCTTATGAACAAAGACTGGATAGACTTGGCTTATAATCTCTAGAATTTAGGAGATTGAGAGGGAATCTAATAGAAACTTACAAAATTCTTAAGGGGTTGGACAGGCTAGATGCAGGAAGATTGTTCCCGATGTTGGGGAGGTCCAGGACAAGGGGTCATAGCTTAAGGATAAGGGAAAATCCTTTAGGACCGAGATGAGAAGGACTTTTTTCACACACAGAGTGGTGCGTCTCTGGAACTCTCTGCCACAGAGGGTAGTTGAGGCCAGTTCATTGGCTATATTTAAGAGGGTTAGATGTGGCCCTTGTGGCTAAGGGGATCAGAGGTTACGGAGAGAAGGCAGGTATGGGATACTGAGTTGGATGATCAGCCATGATCATATTGAATGGTGGTTCAGGCTCGAAGGGCCGAATGGCCTACTCCTGCACCTAATTTCTATGTTTCTATGAAATCCTCTTTTTATGAAGGCCAACATTCCATCAGCTTTCTTCACTGCCTGCTGTACCTGCACGCCAACTTTCAGTAACCGGTGTACAAGGACACCCAGGTCTCGCTGTACCTCCCCCTTACCTATCCTAAACCCATAGAGATAATAATCTGACCCCTTGTTTTTGCCGCCAAAGTGGATAACCTCACATTTATCTATATTATACTGCATCTGCCACGCATCTGTCCATTCACTCAACCTGCTAGGTCCCCCTGCAACCTCCTAACATCCTCTTCCCAGTTCACACTGGCACCCAGCATTGTGTCATCCACAAACTTGCTAGTGTTGCTCCTAATTCCCTCTTCCACTCACCACTGCCTGCCATTCTGAAAAGGACCCGTTCACTCCTACTCTTTGCTTCCTGTCTGCCAACCAATTTTCTATCCATGTCAACATACTACCCCCAATACCATGTGCTCTAATTTTAGTCACCAGTCTCCCGTGCGGGACCTTATCAAAGACTTTCTGAAAGTCTAGATACACTACATCCACTGGCACCCCTTCATACATTTTACTTGTCACATCCTCAAAAAATTCCAGAAGATTAGTCAAGCATGATTTCCCTTTCATAAATCCATGTTGACTTGGACTAATCCTTTTACTGCTATCCAAATGCTCCATTATTACCACTTTAATAATTGACTCCAGCATCTTTCCCACCACCGAATTCAGGCTAACTGGTCTTTAATTCCCTGTTTTCTCTCTTGCTCCTTTCTTGAAAAGTGGGAAAACATTAGCTATCCTCCAATCCACAAGAACTGATCCTGAATCAATTGAACATTGGAAAATGTTCACCAATCCATCCACTATTTCTAGAGCCACCTCCCTGAGGACCCTGGGATGCAGACCATCAGGCCCAGGGGATTTATCATCGTTCAGGCCCATTAGCCTACCCAATACCATTTCTCGCCCAATGAACATTTCTTTCAGTTCCTCTACCCCCTTAGATCCTCTGTCCTCCAGTACATGTAGGAGATTGTTTGTGTCCTCCTTAGTGAAGACAGATCCGAAGTACCTATTCAATTCTTCTGCCATTTCCTTGTTGCCCATAATAATTTCACCCATGTCTGCCTTCGAGGGACCCACATTTGACTTTGCTACTCTTTTTCCCTTAACATATCTAAAGAAGCTTTTACTGTCCTTCTTTATATTCCTGGCCACCTTCCCCTCGTACTTCATCTTTTAAGCCCGTATTGCCCATTTTGTTTCCTTCTGTTGTCCTATGAACGTTTCCCAATCCTCCGGCTTCCGGCTACTCTTTGCTGTGTTATACATCTTTTCTTTGAGTTTTATTCTATCCCTAACTTCTCTTGTCAGCCACGGTTGCCTCCTACTCCCCTTAGAATCTTTCTTCCTTTTTGGAATGAAATGATCCCGCATCTTCCGGATTATGCCCAGAAATTCCTGCCATTGCTGTTCCACCGTCATTCCTGCTAGGATCCCTTTCCAGTCTACTTTGGCCAGCTCCCCTCTCATGCCTCATAGTCCCCTTTGTTCAACTGCATCACTGACAATTCCAATTTAACCTTCTCCTTCTCAAATTGCAGATTAAAGCTAATCATATTATGATCACTACCTCCAAGCGGTTACTTTACCTCGAGTTCTCTTATCATATCTGGTTCATTGGACAACACTAAATCCAGAATTGCCTTTTCTCTGGTCGGCTCCATTACAAGCTGCTCCCAGAATCCATCTCGGAGGCATTCTACAAACTCTCCTTCTTGGGGTCCTGAACCAACCTGATTTTCCCAGTCTGCATATTAAAATCCCCCATCACCACAGTGGCATTACCTTTGTTACATGCCAGTTTTAACTCCTGCTGCAACTTACACCCTACATCCGGGCTACTATTTGGGGGTCTGTAAATAACACCAATTAGTGTCTTCTTGCCTTTACAATTCCTCAACTCTATCCACAGTGACCCTACCTCGTCAGTCCCTATGTCTTCCCTCGCAAGGGACTGAATTCCATCCCTCACCAGCAGAGCTACCCCCCCCCCCCCCTCCTCTGCCCACCTGCCTGTCCTTTCTATCGGAAGTATAACCCTGAATATTAAGTTCCCAGGCCCGATCCTCCTGCAGCCACGTCACAGTAATCCCCACAATGTCATTTCTACCAACCTCTAACTGAGCCTCAAGCTCATCTACTTTACTTCTTATACTTCGCGCATTTATATACAATACTTTTAATTCCTTACGCATCTCACCTGCGCAAGGAATTCCTTACGCAACAAAGAGCCATACTCTTCTATCCCTTTGTGAATCCAGAAATTCCTTTCCCGCTAATTCTGGGGTCATTAAACATCCCTTTTCTTTCCCTGTTCACAAGAGGTACAACACCCGGGGACCTTTGCATTCCAAGTTTCGCTCCCTTTCTCACCGTCACCCACTTTCTCTCGTCCAGTACCTTAGGTGTAACAATCTTACTGTAGGACTTGTCGAGGAACGTCTCCGTTTCTCGGACGAACCTGAGGTCATCCACTTGCTTCTCCAGTTCCCCAACACGGTCCTTCAGGAGCTGTACCTGGATGCACTTCTCACATTTGTAGCAGCCAGAGGCACCAGCGGTGTCCTTGACCTCCTACATACTGCAAGCATCACACTGAATCAGCTCCCTCTGGAAATGACACCCAGGTCCCGTTGTATCTCCCCTTTTCCTAATCGGTCACCATTCAAATAATAGTCTACTTTCCTGTTTCTGTCACCAAAGTGGATAACCTCACATTTATCCACATTATACTGCATCTGCCATGCATTTGCCCACTCACCCAGCCTATCCAAGTCACTTTGCAGCCTCCTAGCATCCTCCTCACAGCTAACACTGCCCCCCAGCTTCGTGTCATCCGTAAACTTGGAGATGTTGCATTTAATTCCCTTGTCCAAATCATTAATATATATTGTAAATAGCTGAGGTCCCAGCACTGAGCCTTGCAGCACCCCACTAGTCACTGCCTGCCATCCTGAAAAGGACCAGTTTACTCGTACTCTTTGCTTCCTGTTTACCAGCCAGTTCTCTATCCACATCAATACTGAACCGCCAATACCGTGTGCTTTAAGTTTGTATACTAATCGCTTGTGTGGGACCTTGTCGAAAGCCTTCTGAAAGTCCAGATATAACACATCCACTGCTTCTCCCTTATCTACTCTACTAGTTACATCCTCGAAAAATTCAATGAGATTCGTCAGACATGATTTACCTTTCGTAAATCCATGCTTACTTTGTCCAATGATTTCGCCACTTTCCTAATGCACTGCTATCTCATATTTAATAACTGACCCTAGCAGCTTCCCCACTGCCGATGTTAGACTAACTGGTCTGTAATTTTCTCTCTCGCTCACTTTTTAAAAAGTGGGGTTACATTAGCTACCCTCCAATCCTCAGGAACTACTCCAGAATCTAAAGAGTTTTGAAAAATTATCATTAAGGCATCCTCTATTTCTGGGGCTACTTCCTTAAGTACCCTGCGGTGCAGCTTATCTGGCCCTGGGGATTTTTCGGCCTTTAATCCATCCAATTTACCTAACACCACTTTCCGGCTAACCTGGATTTCACTCAATTCCTCTATATATTTTGACCAGCGATCCCCTGCTATTTCCGGAAGATTATTTATGCCTTCCTTAGTGAAGACAGAACCAAAGTAGTTATTCAATTGGCCTGCCATATCCTTGTTCCCCATGATCAATTCACCTGTTTCTGACTGCAAGGGACCTACATTTGTTTTAAATAATCTTTTTCTCTTCACATATCGATAAATACATTTGCAGTCAGTTTTTATGTTGCCTGCCAGTTTTCTTTCATAATCCATTTTCCCTTTCCTTTTTTTATAATCTTGTGTATTGGATTTAATATAATCTCTAATTTGTATGTACCTAAACAAGTGTTGCGGAGACAATCCGTAGATAACTTGTAACTCTTGGAATAAAATAAATTTTCCTTTTCTATAAAGGTGCTCTATCCTTTTAATTCCTAAATCATCCCAATGTCTAAACCCCCATCCAATATACAGGGTTTAAATAATGGGTTATTCGTAATATTCCCATTTTCCCTTTCCTAATTAAGCCCTTTGTCCTCCTCTGTTGGACTCTGAATTTGTCCCAGTCCTCTGGTAGGCTGCTTTCTTCGGCTAATTTGTACGCTTCAGTGGTTTAGTGCGGTTTAGTGGTATTTATATGGTTGAGAGGGGTTTAGAGGGATTTACAGGGGGTTGGGGTGGTTTAGAGGTGTTTAGAGGGGGTTTGAGATGTTTGGATGGATTTAGAGGGTTTAGAGATATTCAGAGATGTTTACAGGGATTTACATGTGGTTTAGAGTTGTTTGCAAGGGTTTGCAATTTTTTAGAGGGATTTAGAAGGGTTTGTATGGGTTTGGAGTTGTTTAGATAGGCTTAGAGGGGTTTGGAGGCGTTTAGAGGTGTCTGGAGTCATGTGGAGGGGGTTAGAGGGGTACAGATGGGTACAGAGAGTTTGGAGGGGTTTAGAGGTGTTTGGAGGGGTTCAGATGTGTTTAGAGGTGTTTGAAGGGGTTTGGTGGGGTATTGAGGGGTTAGAGGTTAGAGGTTTTAGTATTTTTGAGGGGTTTAGAGTGGTTCAGAGAGGTTTTGTGTGGTTTAGATGGGTTTACAGGGGCTTAGAGGGGTTTACAGGGGTTTTGTCGGGTTTAGTGGAGTTACAAGATGCTTAGAGTGGTTTTGAGGGTTTACCGAGGGGATTGGAGGAGTTTAGATGGGGTTTAGAGGGGGTTAGATGGGTCTATAGATATTTAGAGCGGTTTTGGTGGGTTTCGAGGGGTTCAGACGGTTTCAGATGGGTGCAGAGGTGTTTAGAGCGGTTTAGTGGGGATTAGAGGAGTTTAGAGGTGTTCAGAGAGGTTCGGAGGGATTTAGAAGGGTTTAGGAGGGACTTTTAGGGGGTGAGATGGGATTATATATGTTTAGAGGGGTTCCGGAGAGTTACGAAGTGTTTAGAGGCGTTTAGAAGGGTGTAGAGGGTTTAGACCCGTTTCAGAGTGGTTCAGAGGGGTTCAGAGGGGTTTAGAGGGGATCAGATGGATTTAGAGGGGTTTACAGTAATAGGTACTCCACAATAGTACTTGGCAATAAGTACTCCGGTTTGAGTACTGTTGGGGGGGATAGCCTACCTGTTGGTAGCGACAGCATCCGGGCCTCCGGCACAGAGACCGGCCATGCTGACAGTAGGGTAGGGAAAAGAAGAGGAGGGCAATAGTAATAGGGGACTATAGTTAGGGGGTCAGATAGACTATTCTGTGGATGCAGTCAGGAGACCCGGATGGTAGTTTGCCTCCCTGGTGCCAGGGTCTGGGATGTGTCTGAACGTGTCCAAGATATCCTGAAATGGGAGGGAGAGGAGCCAGAGGTCGTGATACATATAGGTACCAATGACATATGTAGAAAAAGAGAGGAGGTCCTGAAAGGAGAATTTTGGGAGTTAGGAGGAGAGTTAAGGAAAAGGACCGCAAAATAAACAATCTCAGGATTACTGCCTGTGCCACGCGACAGTGAGAGTAGGAATGGAGCCAGGTGGGGGATAAATGCGTGGCTGAGGGACTGGTGCAGAGGGCAGGGATTCAAGTTTCTGGATCATTGGGACCTCTTTTGGGGAAGGTGTGACCTGTACAAAAAGGATGGGTTGCACTTGAACCCAGGGGGAACCAATATCCTGGTGGGGAGATTTGCAAAGGCTACTGGGGAGACTTTAAACTAGAATGGTTGGGGGGGAGGGATTCAAATAGAGAAAGCTAGTAGACAGTGTGTGAGGCAGGAGGCAGAGAAGGGACTTCCGGTGGCGCCATGTTCTAGGAGAGAACAGCGCCAGACCAGCTCTTAAAAAATCTGGAAAAAAAACGGGGTTAGAGGAGGCTGCTAACGTTACTTACCGTAGGAGATCGATTTTAAACGGCTCCGGGTGCGATTGTAAGCTGCGTGACGTCATCAGGCGCGCGACTTTAGCGACTCCGGTAAGAAATTTAAAATGAATCCCTCCTCCCCCACACAGCTGAAGAAAAGCTCCAGAAGGGAGGTAGGCCTCCCAAAGCTTCAGGCTCGGGACTGGCTGCCTCCCAAGAAGAGATTTCACTAAGAAAAGCTGAGATGGAAGATCTTAAAAAATCTCTGCTGGCTGATATGAGGAAAATGCTGAAGGAAACACAAACAGAAACACAAAAAGAAGTGAAGAAAGATTATAAAGAAATTAAGGATGAAATGAAAGCCTTAAAAACGGATATTCGAAAAATCAAAGAAGAATTAATGAGAGAAGTTAAAGAAATGGTAAAAACCATGATGAATGAATGGAAAACAGACATTGAGGAGGACATACATACTCAACTGATCGAGGTAACTGATAAGATTGCTGGGATGGAGCGAATGATGGAAGAGATGATGGATGCGAAAATAGAGGCGAGGTTAAGCCCTATGTCAACTGTACTGGATCAACAAAATGATACGATTAAAGAATTAACTGATGTTGCTCTAACAACTGCGAGGGAGAATGAGAAGATAAACGAAGAGAACAAACGCCTCTCTGAATTAGTACGTAAAATAAATGAGAAATGTATTGATTTGGAGGGGCGGCAAAGACGTAAGAATTTGCGTATAGTAGGTCTGTCTGAGGGACGCGAAGGAAACCATGACCCACGTAAATTCTTTGCAAAACTCCTAAAGGACATTTTGGATCTGGATCAAGAGCCCCTGTTGGGCCGAGCCCACAGGGCTCTAAGACCGGCTTCTAGGAGTGGTGCACCACCAAGACAAGTAATTGTAAAGGTGGTTTATGACGGCGTCTTTGAAGATATGATGAAGATAATAATAAGAAAAAGAAATCTGAAATACGAAGGAGATAACATCAGTATCTTCAGAGACTACCCGGCCGAAGTGGCTAAAAGAAGAGCTCTATTTACAGAAACAAGACGCATCTTGAGGGATATAAAAGGAATAAAGGAGATCAGATATGGTCTGGTGTACCCGGCAATACTTAGAGTTACCTACGAGAAGAAGGATCTTCGTTTCACCAAGCATACAGCGGCACTGGAATTCGCTCGGAAAATACAGAAGAAGGCAGAAGAAGGAGAAGAAGGAGAAGCAGAGGAAGAAGGAGCAGACCCGACAGGAGTAATTGATGGATGAACTTTATGGACCTGCGGTTATGAACCACTCACTGAGAAAAAGGCGGAATAACGGACATAGAATTGTAGTATTATATTGTTTACTAATTAATTAATAAATACTAATTTGTAATTATTAATTGCTAATTACTAATTAGTTTGATTTCCCTTACTCCCCTTATATAGTATTACTAATTATGATACTAATTATAGTTGAAATTAACAACTAAAAATTAGTAATATGAATAATAGAAAAAGTTATTAAGAAAATAAAGTTAGCACCCCCACCCCAATATATACAGTATTCCAAATAAGAGCTGGAATATTTAACATCTTTTTTTTTTAGAAAACGGAAGTCGCTAGATTAGTAGCCATGTTAGTGTGGCTTTCACCTGTGCACACTACACATTATAAAAGTGTAGTCTCTTTTTTTTCTGATCACCTTTTTATCACCCTTTACTTTTTTTATATTTACACTCGTTATTATTTTTTGTATAACACATACTTGATTTTATATTATATATTATATAATCATGACTTCTATCTATTTTATATAATCAGATTAAATGGATATGGTTTAATGGAATTGGAAATTCGCATCGGATTGAAGTTGGGGTGTAATGTCGGGCTGGAGGAGCCAAGAAGGCTACTCCAAAAAAAGCCACCCTAACAATAAAATGCAAGATATGAATGTAAGGAATGGGGGTGATGGAATCACCTTCTGTAGTTGGAATGTTAAAGGAATCAATGAACCAATTAAAAGGGGAAAGGTATTAGCTCAGCTGAATAGATTGAAATCTGGAGTTACGTTTCTTCAAGAGACACATCTTAAAAAAGATGCTCAATATAGATTAACAGCTAAATGGATTTCAAAAGTATATCATTCTTCGTTTATACACAAATCTAGAGGGGTTGCAATAATTATTCGTAAAGGTATACCTTTTAAACTTAATTCGATAATAGAGGATAAGGAGGGTAGATATTTAATAATTACAGGGGAACTACATTTAAAAAAAGTAATTCTTATGAATATATACGCACCTAATTTTGATAATCCACTATTTTTTAAGAAAATATTTAATAGTATTCCTATATCCACCCAATATAATTTAATAATTGGAGGTGATTTAAACTGTACTTTAGATAATTATTTGGATAGATCTTCTACAAAAAGTAAGGCTCTTTCTAAATCAAGTAAGCTTATAAATTCTTTTATTAAGACATCGAATGTTAAAGATATTTGGAGATTGGATAATCCAACCGGACGGGAATATTCATTTTTCTCGCCGGTATTCGGAACCTATTCGAGGATAGATTATTTCTTAGTTGACTCAAAATTACTCCCCTTTACGTATGATGCAAAGTATCATAATATTATTATCTCAGATCATGCTCCATTAACATTTAAGATAAAATTAAAAGATATAGTTAATAAAACTAATATTTGGAGATTCAACACACAGATATTAAAGGATAAAGACTGCTGTAACTATGTGGAGAAACAGATTAAATTATTTTTTGAAACTAACGATAAACCTGAGACTTCCCCATTATTATTATGGGACACATTTAAAGCATTTATGCGCGGTGCAATAATATCAGCACAAGCACATTTTAATAAAGAAAATCGAAAAATGGAGCAAAAGTTAGAAAAAGAGATAAAACAATTAGATAGTGAAAATATAATACATCCTTCTAAAGAGTTGAGTAATAAAATTGCTATATTAAAATATAGATTAAATAAAATTTACTCTGATCAAGTGATAAAACTATATCAACAAACTAAACAAGTTCATTTTGAATTTGGTGATAAACCTCAAAAATTATTAGCACGACAACTCAGAAGATTAGACGATGAAAAAACTATACATAGTATTAGATCGGTACAGGGAAATACGTTGACTATACCAAGAGACATGAATGACACATTTTTACAATATTATCAAAATCTTTATTCATCTAAATTAACAGGGCAAACAGATGAAATGGAAACATTTCTAGAAAAATGTCATTTTAATAAGCTAGATTTTGAGAGTAGGCAATTATTAAATGCTGAAATATCGGTAATAGATATCGAAGAATCAATTGGATCGTTAAAAAATGGTAAAACAGCGGGCCCCGATGGCCTGAGTGCAGAATTTTATAAAAAATTTCATGATCTACTTTCATCAAGATTACAAACAGTGTATAGACACACCTATGAGTTAGGAAAATTACCAGAGTCTTTAAATGAATCTACAATTACATTAATTCCTAAATTAGATAAGGATCTGGAAGATCCTGGATCATATCGAGCGATTGCCCTTTTAAATACTGATCAAAAAATATTAACTAAAGTACTGTCTCGGAGGCTAAGTTTAGTGATTTCCAAAATAATACATTATGATCAAACAGGTTTTATTCCAAAACGTTATTCATCACATAATCTTAGACGCTTGTTTAACATTATATACTCGAGAAGAAGGAGAGATATTGAATTAGCAGTTATATCGTTGGATGCTGAAAAAGCATTCGACCAGGTGGAATGGTCATATTTATTTAATATAATGGAAAAGTATCAACTGGGGGATGGATTTTGTAAATGGGTAAGAATATTATATTCTAACCCTACAGCAAGAATTTTAACTAATCAAATACTATCACCTAAATTTAGACTTTTTAGGGGATGCAGACAGGGATGTCCGTTATCCCCTTTATTATTTGCTTTGGTGATAGAACCTCTGGCCGAAAGAATCAGATCAGAACCCGAAATATATGGGTATAATACTGACACAACAAATAATAAGATATCTTTATATGCAGATGATATTCTGATTTATATTACTAAGCCGGAATGTAGTATTCCCAAGTTATTCAATGTTATAAATGAATTTAGCGTATTTTCAGGATATAGGATTAATTGGAATAAAAGTGACATTATGCCTATAACTGGTATAAATGTAAATATACTACAAAAATACCCATTAAAAATAGTTACAGATAAATTTAAATATTTAGGAATCAATGTGTCTAAATCCTATAAATTATTAATTAAAGCTAATTATTATCAATTATTAGAGAAACTTAAAAAAAACATTTCATATTGGAAAACACTCCCTATATCTATGATCGGTAGGATTAATGCTATAAAGATGATTTTTTTACCACAATTGTTATATTTATTTCAGGCAATTCCTTTTCTTCTCCCAAAAAGTTTTTTTTTTAAAATTGATACTATAGTTAATAATTTTGTCTGGGATTACAAAAGTCATAGAATAAGTAAAAAACACTTATGTAAGTCTAAGATAAATGGAGGGCTGGCACTTCCAAATTTTCTATACTACGTTTGGGCAGTCCAGATTAAGAATATGAATTTTTGGTGGGTAAATATGGATGTTGAACCAATGTGGTTAAAAATGGAAAAGGAAGACTGTTTACCTTTCAATATAGAGTCGATTATTTTCGCACCAAAGGAAGTACAAAAAAAGACTTATAGGGACAACCCTATAATTCATAATAATAGGCGTATTTGGAAACAGATAGTTAAGACCCTATATCTGGATAATCTTTCTTTTAGGTTACCAATTAGGAATAACCCACTGTTTAAACCCTCAATCTTAGATGCGGGGTTTAGACTGTGGGAGGATTCAGGAATTAAAAGGATAGGACACCTTTATAGAAATGGAAAATTTTTATTATTTGAAGAGTTACAAGATATTTTTGGATTACCTTCACAACACCATTTTAGGTATTTACAAATTAGAGATTTTATTAAATGTAACACACAAGACTATAAAAAAAAAGAACCAGGCTTATTAGATGAGCTGTTTAATTTACATCCAAATACGGATAAGCTTATAGCTTATATATACAATATTATTTTAGATAAAGAGAACCCAACAACTGAAACATATCGTCAAGCATGGAAAAATGAAATTGGATTACCTATAACAAAAGAAACTTGGGAAGAATGCTTACAAAGAATACATTGGTGTTCTTTGAATGCCAGACACACACTGATACAATTTAAAGTTATATATAGATTACACTACTCGAAAACCAAATTAAAAAGTATCTTTCCTAGTCTCTCCTCTATTTGTGATAAATGTAAGAATCTTGAAGCAAATTTAATACATAGTTTGGTAACGTGTCCACGGTTGAATTATTATTGGATTGAAATTTTTAAAGTTATTTCGGAAGTTCTTAAGGTTGAACTCGACCCAGACCCAAAATTAATAATATTCGGAATCCCGGAGCCAAATTTGGTACTCACAGTTAAT